>JAODVP010089680.1:0-12935 GCA_025400035.1 Tetradonia laticeps
CGATTTTAAATTCATAATTATTGGCACAGAAAACTACAAGTATGCTTTCGTGGAAAAATAATTGTAAAAAATGAAAAAATGAAAGTTTGTTCGTGATTAAAACCAGCAATTTACCAGCAGATTAAAAGCCACAAGTTCAAGATTTGGCAATACGGTTGCTTTATGTTAACCTTAACATACAACATTACAATGTAGATATACACCTGTGCTACATAACAACACATTGTATGAAATTTCTAACAATAAGTTATTACCTAATATTGAAATTGGTACTTTCTACAACGTTGTTTTCATCATGAGTATAGTTTACCATATGAATTATTTAGTTTTTAAGTATACATTTTGTATTTACTAGTGCAGTTTCCGTTATTTTCCTTCATCTCAACTTAATATATCAAAACTTTAATAACTTATGATATTGTAGGAATGCCTAAAGGGCATAACGTAGTGTGCGATGCAGTAACATATTCCAACTCGTGTCCTGCGAGAACAAGTTACATGCTACTGCATGGCCACGTTTACACAGTTAGTTCATTTGCTCCAGGCAGGTAACATCGTCCTCCGTAGTGCAGATACTCCTCCCATATAAACTATTCGTACACTTTGATCCAGAGCAGCGGTGCTCGTGTCGAACATGCAAATGTAGCCGCATTTAGATGGATTGTGACTTGTGACATGCATCTGGGCTGAACTTCACTAATAAAATTACAGAAATAGTGGAGTTTAGAACTGCATGTAGAGACTGGTAATTTCCAGCCTAAATAAAAGTCTTTGTTACAAAAGCAACGGGGCTTGTCCTTTATAGAGTCCTTCCCTCGTTGGACGATGTCTCATTATCTTGTTATCTTGTTTACATTGAGAATTTTCCCTTGGACCTGCTTGTCAAACGACACGCTCATGCAGGATGTTTGTCTTCATTGAAGATTTTTTGTTATATTGATTGCAGAGGGAATTTAGCTTTTATGGCACTATGAATCATTTTTATGGGATTCAAAATTTAAAAATAATCAAATACATGCATATTTAATTGTTCAACAAGAAATTGCAAATATGAATTAAATATGTCATGTACCTAATTAGAATTCTGTTTCAACAACTTAATTAATGAAATGAATAGTTCTGTGAACATTTATACGAGTTTAATTTCAAAGTTGATTGTTGTATTCATTTACATTTAATGTAATTTGTATATTCAAATTGATAAGTTTTGTTATCAATTACTATCAATATGTGCATTGTAAACTACGCTAACTAATTTTGGTACCTACCTGGATATCTGGGAAAGTTGGTATTTTATGCATGTATTCTGCAAGGATATATTTCAAACTGGATGCTTCGCATTTTATGTTTGTTTGTTTGTTTCCATTTGGCGTTCGTGTTTTTCTTAATTGCCTTTTGTTTGCGTTTTACGGCTACGTTGGCACTCGTAGTTTTGTTTTTTGGTGGAATTGTGTATTTTCACGTATTTTGCAGCCAGATGCAGGATTCATTCGAAAAGGAAATTGTAAAAATGCCATTTTTCATCATGTTTATAGTTCAGCGGGCGGTGGCTTTCAACATGGACGTACAAACGGACGCTTGAGAGATTATCACGGGATTTATACCGCTGCGGAATTACATGACCAAATTTCAAATAATATCTTCTGTGCTGCGCTTTTTTATGCAACAAACATGTTGTTGTTTTGTTAATATTCAACAATGCAAAATATGTATTTTAGTTAACCTGCAGCTAAATTCAATAGTAAATAAAACACACAACACGGAAATATTTTAACCGAATAATAAATTAATTGAAATGGATATTTTTCTGAAAATGCTATTTCCATTTTCCATAATTACCGATAATAAAATAATTTAATAAATGGAGTATCTAAAGTTAACTGTGGATTGTGAAATATTGGTTGAATGTGAACTAAAATATTTGAATTGTTTATTTCAGAAACCCTTCAGGTGCTAAAAAATACTTCCTAGTTCGAAAACTAGTAACGGTTTTATCTTTGAAAAAATATGAAGTGTTTTTTAGTGTATTGAAAAATTGTTCTTTTTCTTTAAAAAAATATTAAACTTTTTCACCTGACGGGTTTCTGCAAGAAAATACACAAATTACACCCTACAAACGAGTTCTTTTTGGTTATAATTTTCATTTTGTAATAAAATTAAGTTGTAAATTGGAAAACCTATCATTTTGTTTAAGTTTTGCTTATAAAGTTTGAAATACTGAACCAGTATCAACTAAATTTTATTTTTTTCTTCATAAATTTCTTCATTTTTAGTTTTTAATTTTATACCAAATAAGCAAGTTTAAACCTAAAAACTACAAATTTACTCTATCTTCCTCACAGCAAATATAGCTGATAAAAAGGTGATACAAAATTCACTACAGAAAACCTCCTAGTGTTTTTGTTTGTCGAGTTTCTGCAATAAACTAAAACCTCAACGCAAAACAAAACCGATTGAAAGACAATAATTCACGTGTTTCTGCATAAAACGGTGTGATTAAGACCTGCCAATCATAATCCACAATAATCTCATTATTGAAAAAACATCGCTTGAAGGATTTCTGAAATGAACGATTCATAATCCCATTATTTGAGGATAAATATTACTACATAAATTGAAATTGACTTTTATATATTCGACGTTATGACTAAAAACTAAAATATATTTTACAAAGTTGCAATAAATTGCATATTTGTATCGTCGACGCCCGACAACTGCGTCGTCAGCCCACTCATAAAGGTAAAGCGGTGAGCTTTACAAGAAAAGCTTCGATTGTGTCTAGACCATTGCACTTGCAGTGTCTAGACTTCAGAGCCTTCAGACCAAGTTCAAGTGAGATATTTGTTACATACCTCTATACTGATAGCTACAGTAGCAATCAAATAATAACTTAATATTATGTAGAGTCTACTTCGGTGGTTGATAGAGGAGTAGACTTTGTATAAAGTTGTTTCATCTTGTACCTACTTTGTACTTCCGTTCTTGAGCATACGCAATGAAATTATGGAGAAGCTTAACTACATCAATATTAGCGTTTCTTGTGAGTGTCTAATGTCCCAAGTATTTCCAAGGATTTCCAAGTATTTATTCGCGCGACGAGAGGATCAACGGCGCTGGATTTACGAAAAATGTACGGTTACTAACCTTTGTTGGCGTCATTCTTTCACCCCTAAAACAAATGCAAAAAGTGCGTTGTTTTTCATGAAGCTGTTTTTAGCCACTTGTAATCCCTACGGGTATTTGTACTTTGTAATTTATTGATTTCCTGCAAAATACAAACAGACAATACAAACAACTATGTATATAATTATACTGATTAATATTTCTTCTAAAACATAACAATGTAATTCCATTTTAATGCAAGAAGAAGACGCGTCGTTGTTTATTACAATTTTCCATAGCAAGTGAGGTACTATACGCTGTTATATTGTGTTGTGCAAGTTTGTGGAGTCTCTAAGGACGCCACAACACAAAGAGATGAGGCGTGCGCTGCAGCAGCGTCTGCCGCCTCCACAGCCACGTGTGCGCTGCCGCCGCAATCGATACGCTGCTCAGCTGAGAGCGCCACGCACAAAGGTTTGCAAGTATTTGCCAACTCTTGCAAGTTTCGCACACTATATACATACATACAACCGCATCTTTCGAACTGACAAACATTTCGCCTGGTTGGCTGTTGGAGCGATGCTTCTGCCACCCCTGCAATGTGCCTGCACGTTGGTTATGATGTCACTGCTATCGGTAATACTGCTGGTAGTTTCTCATTGTGTGGTGTGGTCAATGGGGGACAACAAAGAGATTATTAGTTTGAGTTCAAGAGCATATAGGCAAGATATGAAATGCTGATTAAAGGGTAAATTGACAAAAAGTGGGCGTAAAATAATGAGGAATGATTATTCTGTTTTTGTGCGTGTAGTTGTATTGGTATTGGGTTTTTGCATGAATCGAATTGGGTCGCAGGTCACAGATCACACGTTGAGTCAATGCCATATTGGCTAATTTGGAGGTGGCTTATGCGATCCACTCAAATCCAAGTATTGATTTAGGTAAACAATAAGTCAAGCAGTATTGTAAACACGAATGCACCTAGGTGATCGTTCGCAATTGTGATTAATTTCATGATATCATTTCGTCACTAACTATTTCTCTGTATTTTCTTTGCCCTTGGTGAATTGCTACGCCATTATTCGAAAACAGTTGCTTGGAATTCAAACACAGGTTCTAGGTAAATTCATTGTTCATGCTTCACTTCCTCACTTGCAACAAAGATGATTCACTCAGCGCCGGTCGGTGAATGTGGTTGTTCTGTGGTTTGTGAGGGATGGGGGGATAGGCAGACCGGAAGCAGAGAATCGGATCGATATGATGGTTAATCAGTCCGCAGAAGTAATGACTCGGCCTATATGCTAGAGCTCCGCGTGTTTGTAAAATGGGGCAATGCTTTGAACTTTTTGTCAATAGTTGGTAGTGATTGCTCATATTATACTGACTCACAACAAAGTACTAGCATTTATATAGGATTATGTAGAGGAAGTGTAAGAATATTTTAAGAGAGCGTTTGATAGAAGAATGAGTTATTTGGACATGCATGGTTTGTCTTTTAATTGTATAGAGGTAAATGGGGACACGTGTTGGGTATTGGGTGGAACAATGTTTGTAGGAATAGGGTCATTAGACAATTTGGGGAAGCGGCAGGGATGGAATGGGTTAGTTTGGGAATTTGCGGAAGCCTAAGGACAAGGGGCATGGGGGAGAATGAAGGAGTGAAAGAGATAGAGGATTCTGTTAGGGGTGTAAATGTAGGTCGGTTAAAATATTGCATCGCTGCAGGGTTTTTGCAGGCCACGACTTTGATTTGACTTCGTCATCACATCCCAAATCAATTTTATTGTCGATAGTGTCAATTGCCATAGCGTTTTCTTCATATTTCCACGAGTAGGTGAACGGTATATAGCAATTTGAGATAATTTTATCTGATGTGGGCCCAGTTCGTGAGGTTTTAGCTATAAATAAATGTCTCAGTGTAATGTTTGACGGCAGAAATGTAGTCTTCTGACCGTCCGCGTGCGAGTGATAGCATTTTCTCAATAAATATAAGAGATATTAAAAAACTGTCTGGTGCAGTGTATATTTGGTTCTCAACTTCTTTTTCCGTCCGGATACGAAATACGAATTTATTGACATATATGTGTTTTACCCTCGCTCAGACCGGGAATGACCCAACATTTGATGATCAATATTAGTTTTATTTGTTTTTCATTATTCCTGCATTTGATATGCACCCGTAATTGCATATTCTCACAAAATTGCTGGGTCTGGTGCAATCCACAGGGTGAGTCAAAACTCTACCAACAAACTTCTAGGGGATGATCAGGGATGTTTTCAGAATGCTTTGATATCAGGTATGTATGGTGTTCGATGCTTCCTTACAGAGCTATTCCACATTGTTGTTGGGTAATTGCAGAATTTTTCTCCAAAAAAAATTGGAATAACTCGGTAACAAGTCACCTGAGACCATATTTACTTGTTCCCAATTTACTCGTTCCCAAATTACTCGGGCTACTCACTTCCCCAATCAACATCTGAAAGTGTGTCGGGCGCGATCTGATTTTACCATTGGATTGAAAGTAAATTCTACAGTTTTGCACAACAATAAATTAAAATAACTCCGGCAGAGTGCAACTGAAATTATGTGTTCCTAATATAAATATATTCACGGAGTTCTCCCAAAAATATTTTCTTTGTCTCATTTCTATACAACAAAAAAGTCCAATAACTCCGTAACGAACCATCGGAGACCATAAGTTTCTCATATCAATATACCTGGAAATCCCTCATCAACCTCTGATAGTTTGTTGGTAGAGTTCTGACAGACCCTGCATATTTGGATTTCTACTTCCCGTTCATACCAGAAGCGACGGAAACCTCAAATTTATTGAAATATATTATTTGTTTTAATCTTCCACCGGAAGTGACCCAAGGTTTGATGATAAATTTTAGTTTTGTTTGGTCTTCTTTATTCCTACATTTGATATGCATCAGTGATAGAATTTTCTTCCAGAATATAAGAAATAGTAACCGATTCGACCCAGCTGGGTCTGGTGCAGTGTATATTTACTTTACGACTTCTCCTTCCGACCGAAAGTGACAGAAAACACGGATTTCTGGAAATATATGTTTTAACCTTCTGTACAAACCGGAAGTGACCCAATGTTTGATGTTAAATGTTAGTTTTGGTTCTTCTTCTTTATTCATGCATTTCACATGCCTCAGTGATAGAGAGATATTTTATTAGAAAATGATTCGACCCAGCTAGGTCTGGTACAGTGTATATTTGGTTTCCGACTTCCGTTTCCGAACAGAAGTGAACGCAAATACGAATATGAATATTGACATATGTACATGTATTTTAACCTCCTGTTCAGACCGCAAGTGACCCAAATTCATTCATTTGATGATGAATGTTCGTTTCATTTGTTTTTATTTATTCCTGCCTTTGATATAAAATATAGAGTAGTTAGTAGTTAATCAAAAAATATCTAATCTTAAACTCAGTTTTTATTTTCCTACCTTCAATGAAAATTAAGTTCGAGTTTCACGCGGAGTGGATGTAAGAAAACGTTGGCACTATCGTGGAAAGTGCAAGTTTCTTTTCCTCGCCTGCGGCGTAACTAGAGCTAGCGTGTTTCCGCACCCTGCCAACATCAATTCTCACTCGCTGCCACTCGTGCCTCGCCGTGTTTCCAACAGTCCACGAGAATTGGAGCAAATGGACATGCGGAGCGCATAAAAGTGCAAAAGTACGGAAGTACATACTGAAACTGCAGGCTGGGAAGACTTAAAATACGCATTTAAGGCGTATATCAAGAAGACCGCGACTGTCGAGATTATTCCTGCGTCCGCTTTTTGTTGTGGCAAGCATCTTAGATGCATATATACGGTTTCCTTGCCGCTCCTCATCAAGGAAGGCTCATCAAGACCAGATGCGGGTCGCATCTGTTTATCTCATCGGCCTTGGTGATGTTCCACGCAACACGCTAGCTGGAGCTGAAGCCGGCTGATGGCTAATTTACATGTTTGCACGTCGTAGAGTGTCTGATATTAAACATGCATGCGTATTATGTATTCATGTACACTATACTAGGTGTTTATTTAAACAGAACTGTTGTTTGCTTTATTCCGATGTATGATATGATCCTTGATTGTATTTATTGAAATTCCATCACTCTTTGTTTGTTGTTTTGCATTTTCCAATTCGGATTCCGATTTTATTCATTTCCGCAAGCACTGGGGGTTGTTTGAATTGGATCGGTATAAAGTCATTGCGCTGGCGTTGCAGGATGTAGGCGATCAGGGAACAAAGAATTGTCGGGCTGCAGGTTGGCGGCGGGAACGGCAGTGGCGGAGATATAGAGACTGTGAGAATGGCACGGATGGAATTCGCGTAAAATATTCACGCTATGTTTTGGAAAAGGGAAACAATCCGCTGGGAGCGGCGGACGAGGAGACGAATCTAAACGGTTGTTGAAACAGCTTTCAAACTTCCTGGAATTACAATGGGAATTTTAAAAAGTTGCTGCATTTTCAATGATTTACGTAATTGTTGTTTATTATATAAATATAAAGTTCCGTTATTTTTCATGATTTCACTCCTAGAGTTCCTTGAAAAGAAGAATTCAATTCTCATTTCTATTCCAGAAACAGGGGAAGAATAAAATCTTCTTAAGTGTTATGTGTAGGTCAGGAAACAAAGAGTCTTTCCAATGCCCGTCAGCTCCCAGTGTTAGTCGTAAGACACCGATTCGGAGGCGGCGACGTGTGTGTGTTCTCCGCACTTGTTCCGGCCCTTGGTTTTTATTATGCCGTCGCTGGTTTTATCAATACCCACTTGTGAATCAGCGCCGAGTCGACGGCTAAATGCTACGCATACGAATGGCGTTCCAGAAACCACAAACTTCCCCAAACGATCACAAATAAAGAATAACGCCCCGCAAACAAGGCTTCTACATACGAAGTTTCTGTAACACATTTGTGATATTCTGCAGATAAATCAAGTGGAAAATGTTCTGAACTGAAAGTGAAAAACGGGAGGTACAAAGGAATCGGAGCAGTGTATCTAGGACAATTCGATTGGATCAGCAGCATGTGTGTGTTGAACTTTTTCCAAGGAGATGAGGATCGGACAGTTAGATGGCAGTGGGGCATGATGGGAATATAATACGCTGCCTGGGAGGGTGTCTACGCTCGCACGCTGACACGGTTTACGAAGAGTCCTTTGAGACCGGTTGCCTGCAGACGTAGGGTGGAAAAAATATTGGATAGAGTGAAGGATGAGCGGCCTACTTTCAGCAAACGCTTACTTTGCTTTACTTTACTCACAAGAAGATGTTTACCTTGATCATTAGCAATTACTTAAAAATGTCAAAGGAATTATAGTGCCATGAATGTCTTATCCATATTTCTTTCATCTTGTCTAGTATATTTATATTATCAAATGTATAAAATTCATTGAACAGGAAAATAAACTTTTCGCTCCTTCCTGGAGCGTGGATATTTCGATGAACAGTTACAGCTATTGTTTAGAGGGAAGTGGGAAGAATTTCTTATCACTTTGCTTTAACTCAGAGTACAGGCCCTTTATCATTTGGTGAAGTGTTGGGGAGCGCGAAGATGTTTCCTTACGGTTGGAGAGTTAGAGAAGCTCTGGGAAGCGCCCAGACGTTCTCATTCGGTCCTTACTGTTGAAAAATTGGGGCATCCACCTGGACCAACTCTTTCTGTCCTTGCCCTTGCGGTTATTCCTAACTTACGTTTGCACCGCTTGTTCTGATTGTAGTTTTGGTGCACATATTTCCCCGGTGTTACAGTTATGGTCGGCAAGTGGGAAGACAGTATTTCTTATCATTTTGATTGAACACAGAATCGACGCCCTTTATCATAGAGAGTTGGAGAAGTGTTGGGAAACCACTAAATGTTTCTCTTCTGTCCTTGAGAATCACAAGGAAGTTCCTAGTCGTTCCCTTTCGATCTTGTTGGACTATTAAAAAAAGCAGCAAGACTTTTCCTTTTTATTATTGAAGTTGTCCTTCCTAAATTAACTTTCCATTCCTTCATGTGGGTTTCTGGTCCTAGTATATATATGTTTCGATGTACCAGTTACTGTTGTACAGTTTGGTAGGTAGAAAGGATTACTTATCATTCTGATTTAACATGGAATAGACGCCCTTTATTACAGATAGTTGGAGGGATGTTGGGAAGCACATAGACGTTACCTCTCAGTTTTTGCTAATGGACAAACGCCGAGCACCCCCTAGAAGTTTTTCTACGATCCTTACTTCCATTGAATTGAAGAATTGGGCAGCACCTGGACCACATCTTTCTGTTCTTGCCCTTTATGCTGTCATTCCTAAATTAACTTTGCACCCCTTCCTCTGACTGTGTAGCTTTATACACGTATTTTTCTGACGTAGTGTCTTATCATTTTCATGGAACACAGTATCGACACCCTCACAGAGAGTTGGAGCAGTGTTGGGAAACTAAATATTTCCTTTCTCTCCTGGAGCACCACTAGGAACCTCCTAGTCAGTCCCGTTCGGTCCATGTCGGACTGTTAAAAAATCAATGGAAAGCAGCAAGTTTTCTGTTTATTCTTGACGTTGTCCCTCCTAAATAAACTTTTCATTCCTTCATTAGGGTTTCTGGTCCTAGTGTGGATATTTCGTTCTACCAGTTACAGTTAGTGTTGTACAGTCAAGTAGGTAGAAAGAATTTCTTATCATTCTGCATGAACACAGAATAGACGCCCTTTATTAGACAAAGTTGGAGAAGTGTTAGAGCGCGTGGATATTTCTTCTCAGTCCTTCCCGTTGGAGAAGCGCAGCTTCTAGAAGTTCCCTTTCGGTCCTTACCGTAGGAGAGATTGAGAAGCGCCTGGACCTTCCCTTTCGGTCCTTGCAGTTGTCTTTCTACGCTGCCATTCCTATCCCCTACCAGGCGGACCGAGGCAACCAAGCAAACAATAGCCTGTTTAGCATACAAAACATTTGAGCATTTTCCTGCATGCGCGGGAGGACATCCTGAAAATCGATGAAGGGTTACTAAAGGAGATTAACTACGAAAATATATAGTTAAAATTCAAAGTGGGTAACCATAAACTTTAATTCAACTAAAGTAAATATGTACTTTGCGCTTTTATTCTAAAAGTTTTAATATTGCCATTAAATGTTATGTAACAGCTATGTATCTTAAGGATACTTAGGATACTTTAAAGAATTAATTTCAATTAGAAAATTACTTTCCGTATGGGGTAAGATTCGTATCGCCTCAGAGCGATTGCCTGCCCATGCGGAGCAACGCGGCTGTACTATGCGCAAATAAGAATTTATGAGAGGACGTGGAAATGTGGAAAATTCGTAAGTGGAATAAACGCAAGCCAAAGCGGACGCTGCGCCACTGCTAAGGGCATTGCGTTGTTTCGTTTCATTTCGAGGTTAAAAGCTTTCCTTCCCCAATGCGCGTGGCCGCATATTCTTCGTGCAAACATAAATAACACTTTGTTATCGCCTGTCGAAACGGTTTTACGCCAAGTCTAACATAGCATCCTGCAAACAAAATATAAAAAAGTCACTATTAATAAAACCGGATTTAACTGAGAATCAAAATTAAGATTTTGGCACAATTGCAGTAACGGTAAGTTTGTGGAGGAAGCAATGATTTCTACTGTTAATTTAACAATTAACTGTTTGAATGAGAAAGCACTGCAATTAAAACTTCATTAACCTCTGGAGAACTGAACTAAACCAAACCATTACCTTGAATCGGAGACATGTAAGGACAGATTTTCCAAATTTCACAGTGGTGTAATGAGAAGTGGAATCAGAGAGGAAATTGTATATACCAAGTGTATCAGTCATGTACTAGTATATTAATAGACAACACGTCAATAGTCAATTAACATTATCGACAAATAAAAAGAGAATTGATGGCATGTAATGATTTTTTATTGTTGATGACTTAGCACGATGAAATGATCTCATCTACATGCAACTATTCTCAACTCATTGCTATTGTGTGTATTACTGGAGAGGTGCACGCCACTGGTAGAACAACAACATGCTTCAATTACTGCCACCTTGCAGGAGATCAATCATTCTTAATCAAGCCATCACCTCACCTGTTGCTTGCTTATTTGATCGTTATTGATTGATAAACCAAAACCTTCAACATGTACACAACGCAGGGGCCTCACGAAGTATAATAATTCTTTATAATGAAAGGAGATATTGATATAATGACTAATTAACATCGATGACAAAAAATCATTGCATTAGGAAATGTTTATTTCTTAATTAAGTTATCGAATTTGTTTCGGTCTGCTGTAGCCTGCAGGCTGCAAGCCGTAAAATGGCGCGTTTAACATCCGATTGGATATCTAGGTCGGCGCTTCGCGCCTTTTCATCGAGTTTGCATTATTTCCTTCAATTTGTTATTACCGGCGGCTGGCGCTATTGCACATCGAGTTATTGAAGCAATAACTAGCTCTCTCGCGACTCACGTGCGCCAAAGCGGAGCTGAATTCAATCGATCTCAGCGTAACTTTGTCGATTCTGTCCATTGCACACGCTCCGTAATGCCGGGTTTATTTATCCAACTATAATTGCCTCTACACTGATTGTTTATTTTTGTAATTCCACAATACTTCGTTCCAGGAAGATCTGAATAATAATTGAAATTCAATGATTATTACAACTTACTTATTTATTATGTACATATATCAACATGGCACACTTCTGATATCCGAAGGCACTTAATCAGCAGAGACGACACTTCCAAAATTTTTTTTGTTGAATTTATTGTAATTTCAATGCTATGTATATGTATATGTACTCATAATCATATGGAAAGAACTTTTCACATGGATGAAATTAATGCTGACCTTAAATTTGGAATGCTGGATTAACAAATCGATGTATTCAATTATGTATTATCGAAACGTAATTAACGATATGCGCGGATTGGAAATTGCGCTGTTTATTTGTAATTATCGTCTGACCGCTTGCTGCATCGGCAGCTAGCGCGGATGGCTTGATAAATATAATTAATAATACTTCATCTACCCCTTAACAAACACCTAACCATTTCCACCATCCGCAAATTGCACCGCACCGAATTTCAGCCACAATTAACGTACTCTTTGAGTGTCGAGATCTGAAAAGTTGTAATCGACTTCTTACTGTTAATTTTATTCTATTAATGCGAAACCCATTATTTCTTTGTAATTGTGTGGAGAATTCGAATAATTGCGCTGAACCTCAATATAGTTGAAACACCCTAGATGCCTACTCTAACTGATTGTGTGTGAAAGTTTTTTTTGAGTGGCCAATTAGTGCACAACTTCTACTAGTTACATTGGTACACTTGTCATTTGTATGCGCCTAATTTCATTTGAAAATGGTTTGGATTTCACTTCAAGTGAGACGAGTTTCCATTTTCTATGCGTGACACTGTAGTAAAGTTGTATATAGTGAAATCATACAGCGATTTTCAATTGTATTCTAAATGGGTTTTCGTTATTTACTTTTATTTTATTAGCTATTTTCAAGATAAATCGCTTTTACAAATACTTCGTGAAATAATGTCATAATTTTGGTTTGTGTATCCTAAAAGTAATATTATTCGCATATAGCAAAATATAGCCCGCCTCATGTTTATTGATGTGAATTGGAGGGTCATGGTTTTGAGCAGAATGTTAGAAAGTCATTTGATATCACCTAATAATTTGATAGACCTAGGTATCTTAGCATAGATATCTTGCTCGTTTTCATTGTGGATGTGTAAGTTTGAGTACATATTTTGATGTTTGTATAATTTTCAATAAACACTGTTAAATCACACAGGATCTTTACTTACGTTTGTATAACTTCCCAATAGTAGCTACT
>JAODVP010089691.1:0-12926 GCA_025400035.1 Tetradonia laticeps
ACGACGTCAATTATCCAACCCTCCAGAACAACAGATGTTTACAGATACCTAATAGGTGAACTTAAGAATATATTGGACGATATTGTACTGTATTCTAAAGTCTTTGGATTATATGTAATCAAGGTGACTCAATAAATCTCAGGTTGTGCTATGTGAACGCCATTTTGAAACGTCATAGAATACCCGAAGGTAGCGCAATTCTGTAATGACTGTAATTGAATAAGAATGGTTCAATTGTTATGAAATCAGCAGTAATATACCACCATTGCAATTGTGACGACATACAAAATTTGTTCATTTGCGAGTTATTTCACAACTTGAGACTTACTGACAACCTTGAATAAAAATGATGAATTCGAAGATATGATAAAAACAAATGTAGTATGTTCTCATTGTATTTTCTCGGTTATTTTTGCCATTCTTTACAATATAACTAATTTCATATAGTTCCGTGTTTTTGCCATCCGAAAATGATTGCAAGCGTCGCAAGTGACAATTTTCGCATTGCCAAGATTAAAATAATCGGCAATTACACGCAGCTTCTTCCTTGCTCCACTCCCAAGCATTCCCCCATTCTCTTAACATTCTGTTTTATTTATATTTTTTTGTTTTCGTTACTTGTGTGGTGTACAACACTATACTTGAAATAGTAATGATACAATAAGTGTTAAGGCATACGAATAAGTGAAAAATAGGCACTAAACATATCGCAACTCTTCAGTTACTGATGAATTTCAACGAAACAAATAACAGCGCCGAATTGCGTTCGCCGCCTGCGCATTTGATTTACATTACTAGTCGACTGCATCGACTGTGTTAGATTTTAGTTTAAAGTTTAAATCCACTTTAGAATCATGCGAACTTTATCTAAATTATCTAAACCCGATCGACGTCGCCGCTAGGTAAACGTCCAAACTAACAAAATGTAAAATCAACAAACTTTTTTAACATAATATAACAACACACTCTGTAGTGTACAAGTCACGGCAAGATTTTGTTCACGGGAACGTCGATCGCGCAAATTATACAGTGATATTGATAAATTATACAAAGAAAATTCGTGACTGCAGATATTTCCAGGTAATGAATTTACATACAATTACTTGGTATTGCATGGAAATATGTGAAGTTGAGAAACTTTCTTGAACAAAAATATTATTTAGTTGTTAGGATTTAACGTAAGAATAATTTTTGCTCCAAATTCAACTTATAAATGCCAACTCAAAAGTGGCACATCCATGTTCACCTGCGCCAACTACAGCCACGCGCTATAATATTACCAAACACAGACATTTAGCACAATAGCTTCAAATTTTCTGTGTTCTTCTCTTCTCCAACTAACAAATGAATACGTTTACAGATACTAACACAAATCAAGGTTTTGACCCTTGCCTTCCCTTTGTTTCATTCACCCGATGTTACAAGCACAGTTAACAGTCAAAAAACACTCACACAGTATTCACACATTTATTTTAGGTTATGTTTAATTCCCAAACACTTTCCTTCTCATATGATTGACACCAAGCAGCATGAAAGTTCTTTGAATCTTCCATTAACCCCAAGGCAATTATACTGAGCAACAAATTACAGCTAATTTCGCATTTCGTTTCATTTGGTAATTAAATTATTCATTAGCAACTTTGGTTCGTTCTGACTAAATTATCAAATCGCAATGGGATTGAACTTTCATGCTAACAAAGCGACATGTAATATGTA
This sequence comes from Tetradonia laticeps, assembly GCA_025400035.1. NCBI lineage: Eukaryota > Metazoa > Arthropoda > Insecta > Coleoptera > Staphylinidae > Tetradonia > Tetradonia laticeps. Next base: position 1,717 of record JAODVP010089691.1, read on the forward strand.
TTTTATGTTTGGTTTCCTTTCTTTAGTTATTTTATGTTTCTGCTGTTTTGTAAATAAATCAAGCTGGATTTAACTAAGTACACATAACCTGTTAATTTCATGTTTTGCAGATCATTCTAAAATGTCATTGTACCAGAGTGGGGAGGGGCCGAAAAGACTAGAATAGTGATCCAATCAAAAACAGGCCACACTCCAGTTTACTAACTTACTAACACCACTCCGGCAATTGCTAGAAAACATACAATTTTCTCAACGCCCTCTACAAAACTCCGACCAAACTTGCATTCTTGTGACATGTTAGAATGATCCTCTTTCATACTTTTCTGTTGACAGAAATCACATTAACTCTATCTAGGTTAATATGTCCTGCATTCCAACCAAACTCTCGTTTCTTACCAACTACTTCCCGTAGCACAGCATATTAATTCATAGGTTAAAATTAATATAACTTTTGTAGAATATAATATAGAGAATAATTTACATTTAAATTTAAATAATTGTGTTCGGCAAAACTGCGACGACTTCTGTTCGAGGGAGCGGCGTCTTGGGAAAAAATATATTCAGCCAGTGTCAGAAGTCGCCATCTTGTATCAATGAATTTTAATATTTCAATCGAATTAGTATTATTGCAAGCAGTGCTGCAATAATGTAGAATGATATTTGATAAACGATTATTTTGCTAAATCAAGTGAGTTGTGTGATCGATTACACACGTTTGCCTACTATTCATGATGATGGAATCATCATAACGCAAAGTACTTTACTTCGCTTCGTTGGTAAAATAATAGAAAATATAAGAAAATGTCTGTGTTTACAGAGTTAGCGTTTCCGAACATTGACTTTATGAATGAAGTTATTGAAAAAGGAAAACGCTCAGCAACTGTGCATTTCAACTTCTCAAGTTTTCAACCTTTTTCACCTCGAAAATTTTGCACTCTAACTTGACTATGATAAACCAAAATTAAACAGTTGCCTCACTCTTAACAGACCGAATTTATAAAGTAACGGATCTCAAAGTGGGAATCGTGGCCATTTTCATCAAGCAGTCCTGTTGCAAACGCGTCGCGAAGCTAAACGACGCGGAGTGCATGGGCACACCGACATTGTGCTTGATACGCAGATGCCTCCACCCAGTGTTGTTCCCATTATTTCCAATAATACCAAATCCAAGTCCATTGCCATTGTTATTACCGTGTTCTTCAGCTCCGACTTTAACTCTTCCCTCCCCCACAATCAACGCATTAATATCACAACTCTCCTCTTCAACCGGCAAGTCATCCATGTAGCTCTTCTGCAAACTGCTCAAATCCGACAACAACTGCTCGCCGTCCTCTTGAATATCCTCTCTCAACTGCTGCCGCTCTTCCAATGGCGTGACCTTGTACGCCCCGTGTTCTGAAGTGTTGCCCACGCTTAAACAAGTCATACACAGATCGCCGTTCCAAATATTGCTACTAGTCTGCGACCACGGAGACATAGCATGACAACACTGCTCACATTTACTCTCTTTACCGAACAACTCAGCCATCATGCTATCCGGTCGAGGCTCACACTGTTCCACCGGCGCCATCTCTGGATAAGCCCCGTCAAAATCCTCACCAGAGAGGAAATCAGCGTCGGTATAGACATCGCGCTCATTCAAACTAATAGCCAAGCGAGGATTCGACTTGGAGTCACAATCAAAATTGAAATTCAAGTCGAAATCACCAGTTTGACAAGCTTTATCGTTCTGGTTCACATTGAACTTCAGATTCAAGCCGTTAGATGTCTTAGTCGCTGTATGCAAATACTCGAAGTATCGTTTCTTACATCCAGCCTCCTCTAGAAACAACCATCCGCTCTCACTGCGCTGCAAATTGATATCTTCCAAGTTCGAATGTATAGCGAACGTAGTGCCATCTGCATATTCCTTCCCCTTGTCTTGTTTCTCGCTGATTGGCTTGAAATGACTGCTAGCTGAATGTAACAAATCCTCTTTGCATACAGTGTGTTCACTATCCTCGGTACTGGTAACATGATCAGGCAAAGACTTTAAATTTCGCACCTCCGAACGATATTTCGGCTGAACTTCCACGAAACAACTCTCGGCGTGATGGTTTAGCTTACGTAGACTCTGCGCAATTAAATTCTCCTCATCGTAGCCGTCGGACCAACGCTCGACGCCCCACTCCCGCTCGGCCGGGAGGGGCGTGGTCCACAAATTATGCCCAATACGAATATTACTAAACTCATCACCCAAGTCTTCGCTGGTGGACCAAATGGAACTAATAATATTGGTGCCGCACTGCAAAAACTTACTTTGACCTTGAGTCTGACTCATGTTCATCACGTCGACTTGGCAACAGGGCAGGTTGGGAGAGGATGGCGAGTCCAACAACTCACGGATATCGCCCAGAACTGGCAAATCTTCATACTCATACATCACTTCATCAACTTCATCCACATCCAGGTGTTGACAATCAACCATTTTCTCCATACTTTCAAACTTCTCTTGATTGTTCTTGTTGTTGTTCAGATTCATGCTGATGTTGGTGTCCTGGAGTCCTGGCAAACTGCGCTTATCCTTCTTATTGCCGGCAGAAGTCGCCGTGTTGCGGGAGTTGCTAAAATAGTTAAAGCGATGCTTACCCACTGAGCGCGCCTTATATTCCTCTGGTTTGCAGCTAGCGTGCAGCTTGTTACCCAGACTCGCCGACTTCTTCACGGCGCGCCGCTTGGGGGACCCCAGCCACTTGGGGATGAGGTGTACGAGTTTGGGGCTGCTGCCGGAGGGCGAGCGGCTGAGGGCTGGGAACGCGGCGTAGTAGCGGCGAGCAGAGTCGCGCTCCGACACCTTCTTCGGGATGCGCAGGGCCTTAGATTCCTTGCGCGACTCGTCGATGATGGCGGGCGGCGGGGACTCGCGCTGCACTTCTTTCAGTTTCACGCAGAGTTCGTCTACGAGTGATTCAATGCCGCATTTCTAACGAGAAAATTACAATTACTTGTATGTATTAATAGTAAAACGGAGAAAATTCATAACACCCATTATAATAAGTGAATTAGTGTGGAAATTTCACTATAGATTGTTAGTTATTAATAGAAATTAATTAACATACTTAATGAAATTTAAGTTAACAGTACATAGAAGTAGATTTACCTGATCAGAGGCGGATTTAAGACATTCAACGGCAGCCGAACGCTTAAGCCGCTCAGCATCAGCATGCCCCCAGTGTGAATAGTCGCCGGAACGACAGAAGCGTTTTCTGCCGCCGCCAGCGCGTCTCACCTCCTATGCAAGAGAACAGCATCAGCAAGTTTCACTCATCATTTGAGAATCTTTGCTTCTGCAGAACTACGACTAATTTCTACACTGCATGCAGTTACCCCCACTCCCATTATCTAAACTCTAAATCTAAACTCTTAACTAAACTAAACTTGTAAGGAAATGGTCATTAAAAGTAATAAACCCATTCCTTAATGTTGTCGTTTACTGAGAAGAGATGTCATTAGATGTTTACAAATATCTACCTTGTTTGGATGAGTAAAGTGCAGATCCTGATCCGGACAAATGATATCGACGGGATCGCGGTATAGCAAGCTTAGCACGTAGCGCGTGTAGACGACGGCGTCGATGCCGCGCGCTTCTAGCTGCTCTTCCAGCCAATCGGAGACGGCCGAGGGCATGGACACCAGTTGCGGATACTTCATAATATTTTTTAGCTGCACATGCAACAGCCAGCAACGAAATCAATGAATGAATGCAAGAAAATTCACAAACGAATAGAAAAAGCAAGAATGCACCGAATAAAAAATAGAAAAATTGTAGAAGTAATTGAAATTTGACAATGTCTAGTCGGAAATTAAACAATTGCAAGAGTTGAATTGATCAAATCAATTAAATAACGATTTTCATGATTTAATATGACTTATGACATTATTTTGTAATACATACTATTATTTTTATATTAAAGTGAGGGGTTACACCACTGTATACAGGAGTAGTTTAAGCTTTCTATTGTGATTAAAACTAGTTGAGTACTAGTGCAGCAACATTTTTAATTTCGCGTGAAAAACGTCCTAAAATCGAGTCATAACACATATATTTTTAGAAGGAAACCCTAAACAGTTTATTTAATAGTCATTGTAATAAGGTTTTCCCATCTAGTCTACATTAAAACCGTTAACTCTGGCCAGAATCTCACTTTATTAATTATTAATATTTAATTCTACTTACTGTCACTATTTGGAAGTACAGTTTTCTATACAATCGTACAAATTTAGAGGACAGCTGACGATTCAAACATAACAGACATACCGAATCAAAATACAGGGCTATCTAGACGTCCTCAATGAAATATTTCGAAATTGGTACTGTAGCGAAAAATATATTAATAACAAAGTTGTAAGGTTTACTTCAATCTACTTAATGATGGGTGAAAATTTGACCGAAGGAGATATGAAGGTCAACAGGTTGTTTTAAAATGCAAGTCACCATTTTTTGAAGTGTAGTGTGTTAATCCTAATTATTTTACAAAAATCCGCGTTCTTAGCAAGGGCACGCATTGAACTGGAACAATTTTCGATAGTTTTCTACAAAACTTAACTCGTAGGTTTAAAATCTTTAATCCAAAAGAAGTACATAGGGGAATACCAATAAATTAATTACAACTGATATAAATAATTTACTCTTCATTTTGTATAGAAACAGCACAAAATTCGCTTCAAATGTTCACCAAATCTACAAAAAATCAATATTTTCGAAAAACGCTATGTACCTCTCTATATAATCTAATGCAGATTAAGTAATTACTTCTCAAATTCATTTCGTCATGGTTTAATCTAGTGTTAGACTGCGTACCGTAAAATGTTCGTGATAGTTTTTTCTGTCTAACACCTTATAATATTCACTATCTATTTTATAGACAATACATAGATTTTGACCGAGTAAAAAGTTATAGCAATTGCAAAGCTGAATATTTCAAAATGGCGACGCTTCCCCTTCTATGACGCGCCATAAATTCTTGGAACCCTCACCTATTTAATGCTATAATTTCAGTTTGGATAGTTTCGGAGCTATAATACCTAACTATATCCCCGAATTTTGTTATACCTGGTTTGCTTTTTGATTACCCTCATTATATTCCAATTTTGTAGGCGTATTTAAGTCAAAACGCAAGAAATCCTCCAGTTTTAAAATACTACTTCAGATAACTTTATCCACAGTGATGTAACCCCTTTAAAACAAAACAAATCCTCACCTGCAATTATCAAAAGCGGCAACAGCCATGCGTATGTCTTCCTTCAGTATAATTCGCGTGTGCCGGTGCGCCGTGCACTCTTCGCCCGCTTGCCGTGTGGGTGCCAGCGACTGACCACTGCTACCCTGCACATTATAGAAATTTCTTCCCAGCTGACAAAGTAATCCTAATGAACTGATGCATGTTTCGCTGTGGATAGTGTCTCCAGCGTCGATTCCAGTGACCTTAAAGTTGCGGGGTGCGAGTCAGTGTCGTAGAGTGTCCTGGGGTCGTTTCGTTTTGTTACTGTGCGTGTCAAGTGTTAGTGTTTGGTTTCTTGTTTAGTAGCCAGTGTCCTTTGCCTTCTTGTTGCAGTCCCCCATTGTAACAGCTGAAACATCACCCAAGTACATAAGCGAGTGTTTAGTCATGCTGATAAAAATATAAAACTTTTATTTGTGCATAATTCTCAATAACAAAATGCGAATTTTAATTTTTGTGACAGCCGCTAGATGTCGATGCATGTTATAGAGAAATAGAATGTCACTATTTTGTCACTAATGCAATTAAGCAAGGTCACATGAACGAGACACTATTATTTAGTAATTAGAACATTAACCAAGGCGGCTAACAAAAGCAATGATGATCTCAAGTTGTCACAATACACTCAAATGAAATCACACTAGGTTCGTGTGGTGCAGAAATGATGATATGCAATTTTACACTTCTTCGCACAGCATTAATGATTGTAGAATATAGTAATCACTAGAAATAAAACATCTCCACTCTTGTAAACACGTCAGATAAGCGCATAACGCATGATGTTGCACAATAATTCGTCGACTTGCAGTACACGGCAGACTAGGCACTTCGCAGCGAATCATCGTCACCACGTTACGCGCGACACTATTCCACTGCATCGTAAACGAGTATTAAGCGTGTAGCACTTTGTTAGCACTGGTATAAATGCATGAGATGAAACTATCCTACGGCTAGTAAACATATTCACGTTACCTTACTAACGGGGCTGATGTTCTGCTGCCGAGAATCCACCGCAACACACCCCACAGTTAACAAAACATGGCAGCCAGGCACAGTGGCCAAAGTGCCAAACGGAATGAATCCCGCTCAAAGTGCGCTTGGGCAGTGCGCCAAGGCCGTGCGTACGAAACATACCGATGATTCACGAAGAGAGTGGAAAGTTTGGCAACGATGCATTCAAATTGTAAAGACACCTTCACACCTCTTCACGCGTGGCAACTAGAGACAGGAGTGCAAACAAATCAATGGTCATCATTCACACATGCATAAACGTTGTAAACTGATGAACTCCTCTTATCGGGGTTCTTTTAGTTAGAAGCCGATTGTAGTTACGGTAGTAACCATAGTAACAATCGGCTTATCGAGTATACCAAAACAGATTTTAAAATTTGTAAATAGTGCGAGATAAATAGGTAAAAGCGATAATTAGTGCACGCAGCTAAACATGATTTCACATCATATACAGTTGTTAATAAATTAACGTGGAAAGGTTATCTTAATTAAGGTTATCTCTAATCATTGGACGGGTAATAAAAAAATCAAATTTGTGGTGACGTAATTACCTCGTCGTTTACAAAAACAATTTCAATAAATTAGGAAAGGTCACACTGACCTCTGTGAGTGCGGCGCCTGGTTAAGTTATTGATGTTTTAATATAGCAGATCTTTTATGCATAAACATTTTATTATAAAGAACAAAGAACATAAAGAAAACATAAAAAGAGATAAACATTTTAAAATATAGCAAATATTTCATTTGATTCCATCGATTTTCATGATGTTGTTTTGTAAGTCTTGTAACCCTTGTAACTTTTCCTTTACGACGTCATCAACTTCTAGGTTATATGCAACTTTTTCGGTCAAAATCGAAAAACAAATCGCATACTCATCTTGTTTGTCTAGCTTATGGCTAATCAGCAGTTCTCTAATACGAGAAAAACGTAAAATTTCTAGCCGTAGATCATGTAATTGTCGGTCACTGATATATACGACCGAGGACATAATTTGCTTACATATAAAGCAAAAATTATCATAAACAACACTGTGGTCAATCTTATTGCTCAAAACGAATTGTGTTCGATGCAATGACGTTTCGATATCGTCTAATATGATTACAATTCTACGAAATAGAATTGAACGCACGCGCAGAGAGAGCCAAAAAGATGAAGACTGTCCCATTTTAATTCTATCGATTGCTCTTCTTTTCTTTTTAAAATAATCCTTAACCAGGTTTGCAGTAGCTCTACATTCATGTTCAAATCGATGTGATTTTTCCCATTCTAAATAATAAATGTTTGTATCACATTTTCCATCGGCGCATTTTTTTCTACGCTTTAATTCGATAGAACTGATTTCGCACACAGTACAACGCAGAGCATTACTTTTAAACCATGAGCCCAGCATTGTGTGCTTACATTCAGGCAAATAAACAAGTCGTCGCTCATTATTATAATAATTAATATGCGCCTTCTTTACCAAAATATCTACTTCCGCCATATTACATACCCCGCATAATGGCGGACAAACATAACCACAAAAACCAATGCAGTCATGACCACAACTTAATAATTTCTTACATGGTTGCATACATCGCTCAACAGTACACTTTCCACATACTCTCTTGCATTCAAAATGTTCACATTGATTTCTACAAACCTCCCTACAATGATCCATACAATTTCCGTGCTCGCATCGCTGGTCCGCGTTGTTATATGCGATTATTTCAGTTTCGCAAAGTACATCAAAGAAAATAGGTTTGTCACACTTCTTGGGACATGCGACATGGAAACGGCCCTGACCACAGGCACCGCATGAACCTCTGCAGGTATGGCCACACTTAAGGGTAGCAGTGCAAGGTTCTGGGCAAGTACTGAGCATCCGGTTTGTTAACATACTCATTTGTCGGTAGCAACACACTTTGATTGCATGACCGCATGGTGTAGGCAACTCGTATGTTACAAGTTCTCGACATTTTGCTCGAGTGCATGGTTCACTACAGATCAAGGGACATGGATGACCACAGGGCAAAAATGCATTGCAATTTTGTTCTGTGCAATCTGAAGTTGTTATTGGTTGTCCGCAATTCCATTTGCGTTTATGGCCACATTCTTCGATTGTTTTCATTACCTGATTAATAAAATTGAGAATGAACTCGAAATCTAATTTAAATACTGATCCTTTGAAATGAATACTTACCAATTCTGTGCAAGATCCACAATCATCCATACACCTTTTTATACATTTATGCCCACAACCAGGTAATGTACGATTGCATTTCGCTTCACACAGCATCATTTCAACATCTTGATAACACTTCAATGTGTACTTATGTCCACAACTCCTTGTACACTCCTTGGACACTGGACAAAAAGTGCATGGTTCAGAACATCTCCGTTTGCAAGCATGTTTCTCAGAATCCGGCATCGAGCAATCATTATTAGTCTTCGTGCAAGGCTTCATGCACCTGTATTTTTCATGAGCCGGGTCGTCGTTGACATGACAATTGCGCACACAAGCATGTCCACATGGCTCGATCCGCGCTTCGCACGGTTGTTCACATCCGCATTTCTTGGGATCCAAGAAGCAAAATTTCCGCTTCTCGTGGCCACATGGGAGAAGGCAAGTTACCTTTTCAATACACTTGACTTCATCTATAGATTGATGGCAAGGGATGTCCAGTTCGTGCCCACATTGCAACTTAACATGTTTGGGTACTGGGCATGGCAAACATTTCAAGCCGCATTTATCTTGGCACTGGTGACCCAATCCGCAGAGTTTCCTATTATTGAATTAAATTTAACAAATATATTACTATTATTACAATTTGGTAATGCCAAACTGTACCTTTCGCATGGTTGACTACATTCGTACTCATCATGTGATGATACATGACATACACGAGGACAAATATGTCCGCATTCCAACATCTTACCGCAAATGTTGGTACATCCGCCTTCAGGAATTTTTCGAAAATCCTCGGGTGTTGAAAGTTTGGTTAGAACTTCCGGATGGTTCTCACATCGAGCAGTGAGAAACGGTTCAATGGCGTTGGATTTGGACAGGATTTTTGAAATTTTCATCCAAATCTATAAATTATTTAAGATTGTAACACTATGCGAATTATTTTTATTTATGTTACCTTGCTAGCTGCACACAACTGCTCCATATTCCCCAAAATAAATAACCCATACTTAGCTCTGGACAGCGCCACACAAATTCGATTCTCCAACTGCAAGAATCCCACTTTACCCTCCTTGTTATTCCTCACCAATGACAACAAAATCAAATCATTTTCCTCCCCCTGAAAATTATCCAGTACAACCACACGCACATCCTCCAACTCTCTATACTGCTTCCTCAGATTATTCATAACAATCCACTGGCCTAAATACGCCGCAATTATCGTAATTTGCTTCCCCGAGTAGCCATTTATAATAAGATACCTTGCCAATTCAATCAGAAACTCAGCTTCAAACGAATTCTGCTTACTGCGATCGCCAGATTCTTCTTCCCGATGCGCATGCGTAAGGAACTGTAGCGACGATGCCATACCGCGTACAGTCGGATATGAGAATACGCTTGGGTGATTTATGAGCGTCGGATAAACAACAGGACAAATGAGACTCGCTATCTCAGGACGCATGCGATGTTGCACATTCAGCGTGTGACAATGTAGCCCGTTATTTACCATGCGCTCAAACAAACTAATTCCCAGATTATACTCCTTGGTAATGGTAAAATCCGTCGTTGCCGGTTTCAATTGCTTGTGGTCACCAATGAGGATCAAGTGTTGGCATCTAGGACTAAGTGCTGTTAGAATGTGCGCCTCTAGAACCTCCGCTGCTTCTTCTACAATGACAATCGGGCAATTCAAAGCTTGAAGTGTCCTGTACATCCGTGCAGCACAAGTGGTGGTCATGCCGATGACGTCAGCGAATTTCAATTTGTGTGTATTGAGGATATCCTTACCTTCAGCGTATTTTCTGTATAGAGTCCGGCACTGTTCGTCCATGTTGTTGAAGGTTTGCGTTAAGAGACGATGATAGCGACGTTGCCAGTTACCATACAACAGCCATCTGTCATTGGGAGGCATCAGGTCCGGGTTGTCATAATATACCCTAACGTCAGAGTCTTCCTCGAGAAGTGATATTTCCCGAAGCTTTTTAGCAACGTAGTCACAAATCATTTGTAGTTTATGTTTTTCTAATGTCTGTATAGGATTAGTGGAGTTTAATATTTCTTCTATATTAAACAAATACTTCTGCCGCTCGCGATTTTCATCATAATAGCTAAAATGCTGTGTGATACTAGATAAAGCATAATCGAGGTCCTCTCTATATACACGTTCACCATTTTTCTGGCGTTCTCTGAGAAGTTTCTATATAAATTACAAAGTATCAAGAATTAACTAAGTGCTATAACCCCTCAAAATCAACAAGTATTCTAATTATATACATACCTTTGTACCAACGTTATATACTTGAAATAAAGCATGATCCATCCACCCGTCATGATCTATTAACCATGACAGTAACTGTGCATCAGTGGCATTTTTAAAGCAAGACCCTTTAAAATGTTGATCAACCTGGTCGTCATCAAAGACTGCAAAGCCTAATATCCCTCGCTGTTCTTTAATAAACTTTAAGGCTTCCAAACAATCATTGAATTTTTGCTTATAGATTTTCACTTCCTGAAAACTATATCTTTCAGCATCAATATAATAGTCGGGAACTTTGCGGGGGAAATCTCTCAAAGTATGGCCTTTCAGAGCCTCACTTTTACTCTGTCCTCCAAGCCGAACCAATAGTTGTGTACTACTCAACAATCCCTCCAAGAACTGATCCAACGCATGATTAGTATAACAGATAATGAGCATTGGTCCCGACTTCCATAAAAACCGATTTGCCAGTAATTGCCGTGCTACCTTCAATGCCAGATAGGTTTTCCCAGT
>JAODVP010089702.1:0-12922 GCA_025400035.1 Tetradonia laticeps
TACTAAGATAAGTATATCATTAATCCAAAACTACAGAGCTATATTATTATTATAAATACGTGTGATTAATAAGATATTAAAGCAGAATTCTTCCGTTTCAAGCTCATATGCAAAATGTCGAGATATTACTCATGGATCTCACGAAATCTACTTATTTTCTAAATTGTTTTGCAAGATTTGCAAATAATACTCACTTTTGCCGCGGAGGTGACATGTTTATAGATAATATATAACTAAATGCGTGAAAATATTACCATATTAATGGTCAATTCTTCCACTTTAATCCGATATGCTAATTACCGTCTTACCATTTAAGGTTAAATAAATAATAACGCGGCCTGGGCAAAGCTATCCTAAACCGCGTTTTGAAATATTGCTAAAATACCTTAATTATGATTTTTCGACTTTAACTTCTTTTTGATTAATATCGCGCAGTCCCAAGTTAATGCCCAAATGTGTATTCTTCATTTATAAATTTGCAATCACGATATGCCAAGAAAATGAGGTTATCTACAACTTTTTATTGTGTAGTCTTTATTTAATCTGGAGACTTCTTTCAGTTTTCTAGATTTTGTTGAAGCACACACTTACTATCGCATGATATGGTAAACATATTTACATAAATATAGATATACCAGAAGTAAACTATGGAAAAACGTTTTAAAAATGTGGAAAAATTGAAACTATGTAGTTTAGAAAAATCGGCACAAGATGTGTAAAAGTATTACCTAATTGTAGTACACAGCATAGGAAAAACTATGTTTCCCATTCTTGAACCCAATAACATGATGATCATGAAACCTGATGCATTTAATATTGTGAGGTTACATGTAGCTCTCCATTATAATGGAAATTATGACAATTATGTTCAATATGTTTGGTGATTATCTTCGCCAAGGAATCAGGTATTGTGGATGATATGTTGCACATCTAACGTCCAAGAACAAAGGACTAAGCTTTTTAGTAAGAATCCTAAGAACAGTTATAAAGTTAAAAATTTTAATTGAAATGTATCATGTTTATCGGCATTCCCTATTTCGCTCATGTAAAATTTGTCAATTTTGTACCGGTATATCTGGTTTATAAATCAGATGAAATCATTAGTATTGTCATAGTGAATGTATGAATGCTTGAATAATATTCATCTAAGTTCCAGTGAATCTTAAGCAAACGGTTTTACGTTAGTACGATAGAAAATATAACTAATTTAGAACGCCAACTTAAATACGGAAGTGTGGTCCCCTATTAAGTGCACTTATTTATATTTCTGCCCCTTTTGGTTTGTGGTGCTGGTGCTGTTTGCATTTGTCTTTAATTCATTTTATTTGTCATGCAATGTGTCCTTAAATTAATATGAAATTCATTTCCACTTACAATTAAATACAACTTACAAGCAAATTAAGAAATCTTTTCTATTCGGACTCCAAATTATAGTTTTAAATCGTGTCAAAATTTTATTGTTTACCGAAATTATAGAACATGCGAAAAACATTATACAGAAATTTATAAAGCACCTATCCAAATTATATTATCAAAATTTGCTGTTCTAACGATTCCGCTAGTACCTTTTTCCAAATTACAGAAAATGAAAGGTAAATTTATAAATAATATATGTATTAGTTAAATGCCATCTATTAATATTTCTAAATATTTGTAGGACCATCAATAACGTAGTTAATATAGAAAATGGCTTCATTGAGATAAAAGTATCAAGATTCGGCGTATTGAAGAATAAAAATTAGAGAACACATAGATAATGTTACAGCTTACAAAAATTAAAACTAAGAGTAAGCTATTTTCTTTGGATGCCAAATCTATGTCTTTCTTTAATAATAAGTGATAATTTAATAATTTGGGAGATGAGTGCAATTAATTTGCTTTTCAAACGAATGTAAAACTAAGAATTGAACAATGTATCCGGCAAGAATTTAAACAATTTGATAAAAGCATAAGAAAGGATTGAATTACATATTATGAATTAGATATACTTATCTTCGTAGTTATCTAATCCAATATATTTATTTTTATTTTAATTTCCAACTAGTTTCGATCTTGATATGATCTTCATCATTATTATTCAAAAATAATTCCCTGATGAAGATCATATCAAGATCGAAAATAGCAATGGCGGAAAAGGCAGAAATATCAAATAAATCCACTTATTATTGGGACTACATTTTCTTTTATACTGCTATGGCCATAGCAGTTCTATTTTCTATGGCATGTACTACATTAAAACATAAAATGACGGATCCATTTTATCAATGATAATTATGCGAATCGTAAACATCACATCCAAAAAAAGTATTTTCATTTATAGGGTTAGTAATAAATATGATAGATTTTTAAATCTAAAAACACAGCTCTTTATGAATGTGACTAAAAAGAAGAAAATAAAGTCAACTTCAAACTATAAAGTATGTATTAATCTGCTCACTTATTTCATCACTAAAGAAAGACTTTGTGTACAGTTACACTGCTGCACCCGAATTTGTCGGTGCACCCGGATTTCATCTTGAAGTGTAAGAGTAGTAAGTAGCGAATTCTATTTGTTAAAAATGTGAAAATGCAACATTTGGAAATACTATTATCTTCCGAAATCTCCCTACTACTAATTTTCAATTAAATCTCGATTTAGATATAGATTCCGTAATTCATACAATTAATATTGCAATTATCTTCATGGCATTTTAGAAGGTTTCTAGGTAATGAAGAGGAAGAATGCGGCAAAACGGCAAAAAATGTTCAGCGAGGGACGCGTTGTAATAGCACAGTGAGGTTTACGCCATTAATTACTGAAAGCTTAAGTTCATTACGGGACCTAATTTTTTAAATTAAGCACGACTTTTTCACCCCTTACAGTCCCCGCTATTTCCTATTTTTATTGTTCCAGTCTTCGAAAGACTCAATTCATACTTTTAAGAGCAGCCGCACACAGATGATTAGAAGTGTTTTTAGGTTAGAGTAGGTTAGAGGCCGCAACCCTAATTACTTAAGTAGCTCTGCCTTGCTGAAATCCCAGTAATTAATAGATGCGAATACTACCGTTGATTCTTCAATGTAACGATGTAATCCAGTGCTGCGAACTGAATGGAGCGACAAACTTGGCGGACTCAGCTTTCAATTACACCCCATTTGTGGTGCGCACCCGCCGATTAATACGGATTATACAATTATACAATCGAATTCGATATGGCTTTGTTCGCTGACACATGGGGTGGTGCGTATGCGTCGAGTGTGACTAATGCCAATCGCTTGGTGGCGCGAATTTACCACTTTGGGTCAAAACTATCCTTCTATGCGTTCGATGGTGAATTAGGTTAGGTGTGGGTAACCCGGCAATATTAATTTCAAGTTTTATTATTCGATATTATCTGATTATTCTATAAATGTGGTATGTAATCCTGCTTACCCCATTAATGGCCTCAGTCAGAATAAATTCTTGCAGAGCATGGACCACATCTTGAATGACAATCTTCGTGTGATTTTTGTTCAGTTCGCGTTCATCCACCTCGGAGTAGCCCAGGAAGAGGAACACGCCTTGTGGCAGGGTATATTCGTTGGGTGATGGCTTCATGCAAATAAACCTCCCGGAGTAACATAAGCAGCGCCCTCTGTATGCTTGGTATGCGGGCGCTGCATGGTTGTAGAACGCAAATTCTGTTTTGCAGGGCATTCGGTCAATGCAGATTGTTTTGCAGGCGAGTTTCTCACCCACTTCACATTCGCATACATCCGAACACTCGAATTCATCTTCATGATAAATCTGTTCAAACAACAACAAGATTATTATTGTTGATATTGATTTAGATAATATTATGTTAGATTCTCTTAAGTTAAGGTTATGATACGATAGGTTATGTGAAGCTGACTTACTCTTTTCAGACTACCCTCACGAATATACTGATCGGGAAATTGCGGTCGTTGCACAACACAATATTCTGTAATAAACAATTTCCATTGGTCACATTCCCTCAAAATAATTTCCTATGGGTTAACCTCAATACACTTACTTGGAGGAAGTGTGGTTGTCGCCATTGTAGTAGTCGTCGTCGTTGTTGTCGTTGTCGTCGTGGTAGTCGTAGTTGTGCTCGTAGTAGTAGCTTTGGTGGTTGTCGTAGGAGGTACAAAGACTGTGGTAGTTGTGGAAGGTGTCGTGGGTCGCGGAGTAGTTGTTGTTGTGGTTGTAGTAGTGGGACGTGTAGCAGGCAGTGCGGCCAGTGTCACCTGCTGGGGAAGGGTGTAACTCGGTCGTGCCACAGTTGTCGTTGTGATGACACGTGGCGTGGTCCGAATGCGTTGAGTTGTTCTAGTTGCTGCTGTGGTGCTGAGTTGAGCTAGAGCCGCTGCTTTTTTAAGGTGGAAATCTTTTTGGGACTCCACTAGTGCAAAAAGTGATTTGTTATGAAGTTGCTTCCATAAATTGTTGCACAAATGTCTTACCAACACAAGGATTAACCCAAAGCAATCGCTGCCATCCTAGACATTCATACAACTGCGTCGTATCAGTTCCTTTACATGCGCATGTTGTTCGAAGATCTGTCCCTAGAATGCCCAGCATTGCCAGTCGACAGTCTGTGGGCGACCCCGCGCATTTTTTCGTCACGCTATCAACAGCACACGATTGCTCGTAGTGTTCCAGACGCGCTCTACTCAAATAATTAACGTTTTCAACAAACAATGGGCCTCCTAGTCGGTAATCACCAGTAATTGTAATTGTTTAAGGCACCTACCTGCATTCCTTACTTTCTCGACACGTCTCCGCCAAGCTTAAACACGTCGGCTGCGGGGCGCCCTCAATGCGCTGCGCGCACACCGGATGCAGCTTTTCCTGCGCGACCATACACGTGTCATGCTTGTTATCCGTTTTCTTGCAGAGACAGAATGCAATCTCGATATTCCATGGAAAGCTCGGCTTACGATAGAACGCCTGTAGCGCTTCCATACACGAGTTGCGGTTGCAACGCGACATGTCGCAATGATGCAGAATAGGTGCGAGCATCATGCGGCAGTTGTAGTTCTGTTGGCAGCTTTCCATCGCCACGTGGCAGGTGCTCTGAAAGACTACTTTGGACTGCTCCACCCCGCCGGAGGAAACCGCGTCGCTGGTACTGCCGTTGTTGCCGTTGGTGCTGCGACTCGCCGGGTCGGTCGAACCTGTAAATGGACAAGGTTGAACCACCTGGCGGGGACTTGCAGCCACGTTTGTCATTTGGGCAGATACATATTGCTGCCAACACACATATTAATATTATTGATATTGATTATATTTATAAGTTACAAGGTATGAAGGAGTGCCATCTGTGACAATTAGCAACGCCATCTATGGATGAACACGTGGGCACATGTAGAACTGATGAAATGGTGAAATGAAGTTATGAAGATTCTGATGAAACGATTTCGTGCTGTAAGACTTTAGTCAAATGTTAAACAACTGTCAACTGTTGGAAACACATGGGCGCGCGGTCAACATGCGGCATGGCGGCGGGCATTCTACGGTGGTGCCAGGGCTGCATAACCTCAACCTTAATATTACTGCATGGTGCACTAAAAAGTCGTCAATCATTATGACATAACCTTAAAAGTGGAACTATTACTAGAAAGAGACGAATGATGTAGGCAAGATGAGACAGTTAAAATGGCAAATATTGGCACGTGGATTAGCTGCCACGTGGATAAGTTGAAACCATCTCTGTTGTGCGAATTTGTATAGTTGAATCAACCAAGTGCACGTGGCACGATAAACACTCCACTGGCATTGCAGTTGGCCGTCACTCTTCGTGATAAGGCTAATCTCGCACGCGTGCGGTGAGGATAAATCTGTCAAACTGCGACGTGCCTCGCGTTTGCAATCCACTACGTAGATCCACCATATGACACGTGGCAAAATGGGATTTATCATTCGCAGAGTGCACTATCGTTTGTTTTTATGGCAAACATCTAAATAGTTGACAAGTGAGGTTATGATGAGTGTACTTACGGTTGCTGCTCAAATTCGGAGAGTTAGAATGGTTTCGATTTAAATCTACACGGGGTCAATAAACTCGCCAGCGGGGGGAAAATCCCGGTGTTTGATTACTTGCTCGTCTCATACGTACTTTGATGTTTCTGGTGTTGGGCGGGCGGCGGCATGACCACGTCCAGGTCGTCGTCATCGCTGGAGTTGTGGGCATGGCTGCTGTGATGGTTTCCGGCGTGGTGATCGACGCGTGCGCGGTGCTTGAGCACGCTGACGCTGACGCGGTCGTGATCGGCGTATGCCTCGCGGCCGTTCTCGGCATCAACAAGCGGATTCTCGACCGCGTCGCCAAAAGGCCCCAGCTCCACCCCCAGCTCTGCCACCGGCGGCCCGCCCTCCTCGGACGCATTCACTGCAAAACAAGCGGATGAACCGGATGTGCGCTACGTCTTCAGCCGGCCTTCGCGCACCCTTCACGAGAGGGAGGAAAACACGCATATGGACACAACCGAACAAAATGGAAGATTTGACAAGTTGATGTGAATCATGAACCAGTGCATAGGGGCTGATTGAATATTATCATTACCGTGGTGAATTAGGGGCGTGATGATCTCCCCAGGGTTGCTATCGATGTGGTCGGCGGTGCCGAAAGAGGTGCCGGAGCCGATGCCGATGCTCGTGCTGGTGCGTACTGTGCTGTAGGGTGCGTTGTGGTGCTCGTGTTCGTGCTCGTGCTCAAAAGTGTGGTTGGGATCACTGGGACCAAAAGCAGAGTCTGACTTTGCATCGGATGAATCGGATGAATCATCAAATTCAAAGTCAAACTCTTCGTTAGTATCCGGGATGGTGTCGAAATTAAAATCTACAATGCGGGAGTTCTGCGGGTCGTGGAAGAGTATGTAGGGATAGAGGTTCGTGGGCGGGGACCAGAAGTTTTTGGAAAAGTCGCGTTCGAGATCAGTGCGATCGTGCTTTTGTGCGTCTAGCATGCCGGATGTGAGCGGAAGGAGGTCTGAAACAGACAGTGCCATGAAAGTGACACATGGTGTGCCATAAGAGAAGACTTTATACATACAGGGTGTTTAAGTAGTTAAAATATTTTAAATCTAGATAATTTAGCTATAAATAACATATGACAAAAAATTATTTTAAAAATTTACTCTACACTCTACAAGCAGGAGAAAATTGCCTGGTAATATCAACCCGGTACGCGATTGTGAAAGATACAGTTCCTAAAGTCCCAAAACTGTCAGCAAAAATCAGCATCGGACAAATTACCAAGTATCGAATGGCCCAATCTACTGGTTATTATATTAGCTAGTTAATCATTTAATGAATTAATTGTGATTAATCTAAATTCTATAGTAAACTATGAAAACTACGGAAAACTACACAAAATTGTGCATGAGTCAGGTGAAGCAGTAGCGATAGCTTAACAGCAATGATCTGTAGTGAGATAGAAAGTGATTAAATGAGGTTTGATAATAGAATAAGATTGACTCTCTCGTAATTGTGATTGTGATCGTGTGATTCGCATTCACAGGGGGCTACTTGCCCACTCTAATTTCTAACTATTGCACTGCGTGTCACGTTCACTTCCAATTATTGCAGTATTGTACACTATTGCAGAATGACAGTACGGAGAGCAGACAGTACCAATTTACTTTAATAGAAAAGAGTGTGAGAGCATAATGAAAGGACAGTTGACAATTTCACATCCTTGAGGTAGTTTAACCATTCGGCAATGACCCGCTTGCGTGTGACATCATAATTCCACTGGCTGGATACTTACCAACGCACGGATTGTGGTTTACCATGCTGAAGATGCGGTCGCACCGCTTCTTCATGTGATTGTTGGGGCATATACAGCCGAACATTGGCGAACGCCGTAGGTTTGCCCACGAATCGTGACAGAGACCTCTGTGGAGAAATTAAACAGACATATGTTATTATATATTAGGTTATATATTAGGTTATGAGTTTATGTTGGATTATGATAAGTTATATTGTCGCCAAGTGTTAGAAATAAGTCTGTTAGGTTGTATGAGGTTATGTTAAATAATATACGTAATATTTTATTACATGCGGTTATTTCTTGTTGCGTTAGCTGAATATGTACTGTACCTGTCCTCCATCCGGCATTTGTTATCTCGCACCTTGCAATTCAACTTGAAATCGTCGTACAGTTTGATACATTTTTTCTCCTGTTGACAGACAGACAACGCATGATTGCACGTGGGCAGTGCATCCACAGGATATGGATCTTTTTCTGTAAATTAAATATGAACATGTAAGACTTTAATTAAATTTACGGTAACTTTACATTTCCAGTATTTTACACTCTGTTATCATTACTTTTTTGCTCTCTTTCTATGCCTTATAGAGATTAATCACGCCAGACTATGGTGACCACCGAATGACCCATGGGACACTTCTCACCGCATGAAGTTCCCACCTTAACTCTCTCACACTACAATTGAGAATGAGACATGCAGTGAGCTGAAAGTCCACGGCTGAAGTCTCAATCCGATCAATTTATCACTAGCTCAGTGGTCATTTGACAAAGCATTTGCATTAACCACACACGGACACATTGGTAGATTGTCTGTAACCTCACATAACCTCAAACAAGTCGAGGAATTGACCGGACTGATTGGGCGATTGTGAGATTGAGAGAAGAGAGTTTTTTGATTTATTACTTTTGCTCTAACGGTGCTAAATGGATTGACTCTTATTTGAATGGAAAGTTTAATCTACAATTGGTGTCGATAGATGGTGCCATTCCTCACCTTTTTTGAGCACAAATGCGCAGGGATGATCGAAGAGGAAGTCTCGAAACGAGTTGCATTCGGGATCGACATGCGGCTCGCGGCACAGGCACGTCGGCTTGAAGAACGGGAATGCCTGCAGGGTACGCAGCGCCGCCTGGCATTTTGTCACTGTTACTGTTGAACATGCCACTGGGAACAAAAACAAGTTATTAATATTGAAAATTTATTATAGTGATAGTTTTCTTCAGCTTATCAAATATGAGATTTAATCCGCAGCAGTTTGCTTACTGTTGTTTGCCTACTGTTGGCTACAACGTACTACCTGCAATGTGCAACATTTTAACATTGCAGTGTTTGCTACTCATTTAAAATACTTGCACATAGACACACAGTATACACAAATTACGAATTAATCCGCGGTAATTATTTCGCGAGCGTTTGCACTCACAGCGGCTGTCTCTCATGTTTGCCAACGGGCCAAACGAGCAAAACACACAAATGGGTAACACGTCCTGAGCACAGAGAAGCATTTGTTAAATACGTGTGCAATTAGTTACATACATCCGGTGAAAATAGTCGAATGGAAATTAAGAAAGTTTTCCAAATATAATTGTATTATGTGGAGGAGCCAGGCGCAACAAGCGCGCGATGGTTTCTGGCTGGAGTGCGGCGAAAGCGAGCGCAAGAAAATTGCAATTAAATTAGAATTTGAAACGGAAACGCGGCCGTGTGCTGGATAGGCATGAACCGACCTCTTCATGCCTATCCGGATGAGATGATTCTGTATTAAAATTGCCCGGCGCAGAAGAATGAGGGTCGGAATGCAATTTGAAGAAGTTTTAATAATAAAATAATAAACGTAATTAAGTAATGCCAGAAGGAGAAAAGGAGCATAAATCATTTACAAATATTATAACAGCTGTAATCTTTGGGAATACATGCATAATAAAAAAAATACATGGTTTAATGTCCATAACTCACTACAACAAGACATAAAGCAATAAAAATAGTTCTAGGCGATAGATAATTTCATTTTGCATCAATATCATATACAGGATGTTTACAATAGAACTGGAGGTAATTAAGTGCTTCCCAACAGTGAGATACCAAATTTCCATGATTTACGGGTGTAATTATCTAAAAGCATTAGCATAAATATTTTAGGTGTGAATTTCCCCACTAATGCTCTTTAGTTGTACACTTGAAATCCGTGCATATCGGATTGAATCCGTAGGATTGCGCATTGACCGTAGGGTTGCGCTGCAACCGTTCACTATTGCAAACGATTGTGTGCGGTGTTTGTCTGGCGGCTGCGAGCGCCTCACCGCCCCCCATCAAATATCGATGGCACCCAGTTAGCGGCGCGCACACGAACGACCGTTATTTGTATGGCGGCCGGAATACACGGACGCGCTGTAACTAAACCTCGTAATGGAAAAGCGGAAAACAAGAAAAGTACGTCCGAACCAAGCTCCACTGGAATGTCGGCGGGGCGTATAAATTTTAAATTGAATGCAAACATGCAGGAAGGAGCAAATACTTCCTCTTAGTCGCCATTATTGATGCATTCACAATATGAAGCAAGCGACATAACCTACAGTTATTATTGATAACATAACGTTTATATTATACCATTAGGAATTAGAAATTATTGACTAGGTCAATGCACATTGGATAATGTAAATTATACTTCTTCATTGGCAAGAGTAATTAATATTCGTATTAACGCACTCACGCGCAGCAATGAATTAACGGCCAATCAAATAATTAAATAATTCTGAATTAATTTCCATGCACACAATACGTTGGATGTTCAATTGTGCACTAATTTGTACCTTCTAATTATTATATTTGAACATAGTGATTATTTTAGGATAACATATTATATTCTATTTTACTTTAATGACAATCAACATCGAAAACAATGTCGCCATGACGAGTTATTAATGTGTTTATTTACAGTTTACACGAGCCAGGAAAATACAGTTTTAAGAGAGCGTGGCGGCAGTTCAATTCGGAGGCTTTTAGTTTCCTCCCTTGGCTCCCAGGCCTTCCAAGGAGGCCGACCCGCCGCGCGCGGTTAAATATTACGTCTGGTCTATTTTCTCAGCAGGCAGGAATGCAAGAATAGAGTAGTTTGCGCCTTTGGAGCTTGGATCTTTGAAATAAAGAGAAATGCATTCAAGCGTTGTGCACCTCGAGAAGGTTACAAGTATAAATTTCAAGTTTTACGGGAGCTTCCAGGAGGATTTAGAAATTTCAAAATAGGGAATAGAGTTTTAGATTTTGTATATGTAATATTATATTTATACAAATAAATTCATCTAAGTAAATATTTGTTTTTGGACATAAGCATTCCTCTTCGGTAAGGATAAGGTATCATACGTGTATTAACGAGAGGTGTTTGAGATGTAAGATGTGTTATGTTTGTTGATGGGGCAACACCCGAAAATACCGTGATTTACACCGCAAACGTGCGCGTCGTGCGTCCCAATGATTAATAATTCATAACGCGATGAAAGTTCCGAAAAGTTTTCCCTTGGCGACTGCACGGATTTTCCAATTTCGTTCGGGGACGACGACTACGTTACGCGTGACGACCGTTCCTTGCCCTTGTCCCCTATCTCACGTTTCATTCTGCATCTCTTATCCCTCGTCTCTAGTCCCTCATCCCCGCTCCTCTCATGCTCATAGGGTGGAGAAGAGTCATGGGAAGCCATGAGAGCATCGAGGCAGATTGGCGGCGGGCGGATGAAGACAACAGTAAAGTGAAGACAAGAGTTGGATGAGGATGTAGTAGTCGAAGTAGTACGAATAGTAGGAGAAGTAGGACGAAAGTGGGACGCGCGCATTTTTTAGGATTCGCAACTTGCTCGCTACGAATTGGGATAGGATGGGATTGGGATATCGAGCGTAGAGTAAAGTAACAAATGTTATATGATATTTTTCAGTATAGTAGCAGCAAGGAAGTATAATGAAGCGGTCGGATTTTATAGCAGGCAGGTTTGTGTAGGCCAGTACGAAATATTCGCTTAATTTGTTTAATAAATCAAATTAAAGTTCATTTGGAATTTTAAATATTTATATGCACTATACTGGACAATGTACACTATAAAATATAAACAAATTAAATGCAAATGAAAACTGACTGCAGATGAAAAGAGTGAATTTATTCCGTCTGGCGCACAATACAAAATGAGGAGTGCAGCAGCAATGTGTGACGGCAGAAGATTTAAAAGGGCGCGCTGTTTTATTTGGTTGTTTAGTGCCGGTGCGCAAACATGGTGCCGGCCTCAAGGACAGTGCGCAGCGGCCGCGGAACGTGTCAAATGGCCGAAAGTCCGAGAGATACGTGCCGGGACGTAAAATTACAATGTGACGCGACAATGCAGGCCGAGGTGGCGCAGGTACACGGGCAGGCTGTGCAATAACGACCTGCCGACAGACAGGAAATTAAATTAAATTCAAACGCTCGACAGACGACACAGCGCTTATTCATCTTCGCAGACGGGCAAACACTTGCCTATGCAAACGCAAGCGTTAAAATCAGCTGTGGTATTAATATTTTAACATTTCACGTTTTACTGCTTTTAATAACGAAATCTGTTCTGTCCCAACTGATGAGTGACGCGTAGGTAATCGTCTCTTCAAAATGTTACAAATTTCTATTTAGTGGCAATAGAATAGCCAGGGCGGTCAAATTTAACTTTCCCTCAAAAAAGTACAATTTTTAATTTTGAAGATACAAAGTTTAGATGTTGGTATGACTCCTCGGTTTAATCAATCCGAAACTGTTTCCTCCCAAACATTCGTATTCATTCGTGCTACACTTCCGCAGTTTGGTCATGTAGTTACATTTATACATTTATAGAAATTACAATGCGATCCTCCTATAGGCACGAAGGATGAAAGTTTCCAATTGAATTCAACTCTCAGGCAATACTCCCTCCCTCCCTCAGTTGTGCGCAGGTTATGAGTTTGTTGCAAGATTTCGACATCTCCACATCTCCAAAAGTGCACTAAAAAATTAGAACTTCAATTATGCGCAAAATAAAATCAAAGACATTGTATTATTACTTTTACGTAGCTATATAAAAATTCATAAACTCACCACTGTAAGAAGAACAAGAAAAATAATACATAATTTGTTTTGCTACAAATAATCTTGTAGTTCTAGATGGATAGTTTCTTA
>JAODVP010089712.1:0-12920 GCA_025400035.1 Tetradonia laticeps
GCATGCGCGTCACCGAATTACCGTTCCGGAACCGTCACTTGGAACAAACCTAATAAGTATTCAATTCAGTTCTTAACGATCGCATTTATAATTACATTACAAATAATATAAGATTCCACATTATAAAATGTAATTAAAAACGATTGCAAATTATAATTTTTATAGTTTCGGCTTATCTGCCGAAACTTTCTTTTAATTTCAGCCGAAACCTAAACCAAGCCGAAACCCTGATTTTTGGCCAAAACTGGCCGAAACCGAAATTTCGGTCGGACTCTAGTTCGCACCCCTGGTATAAACCAATTCCAATTCCAAACGATTTAATAACTCTAAAAGTCAAATTTAGAGTTTTAATCAACTGTACCCTATCATTAACTGCAAAGCATTGAAGCTACGACGAAAGTAAATTTAAATAAAAAGTAGTACTTAGCTTAGTTTTAATATTAGCATAAAACAAGGCCTGAGAGAAATTTTCAAGAAATTGCAGGTCAAAACTGATCCATCGAACTAGAAATTTAATTATTACGGAATAAATTGTCACCCTTTGAAACAATATCTATATGGATTCTTAAATTCTCTCTACATTATTAGACAATAGTTATCTATTACATGTAGTTTTTATACTTGTATTTATTTTGCCCAGCAAGTGATATAAACAAGTGAATCGATAATACCAGTTTTTAACTAATTAATATACAATTACAAATAAGTGTTATGCCATTTTGAAAGGCCCAACTTTTACGTCAACTTTTGAGGTATTTGCCAAAATAACAAGGTTCCAGTTTTCAGAAAAACTGTCACAGTTTAGTAAGGATAATTTTTGCAGGTCGTAAGTTGTCATAGAACGAATATTTTCTGGAATTCCAAGCGAACTATTTGCAATTTTGAATTGAAATACTGCACCAATAAAAGAAACAAATAAAAACCCACACGGCTTACGTTAACTTCCGGGACACTGTGTATACATATGGCCACATGATAAATTTAAACAAAAAATTATAATTTGAATTCACTATGCACCGGCCACACCATAGATTGTAGCAATTTCAAATTAATCGCACCCGAAAAGCATTTAAAATCGAGAACAATCCGCGAGCGCATCGAAATAGAGAAGCTTATTGTCTGTTTGAAACCTATTCTTGCCACGCGTCAAATTATAAATTCAATTTCGATCACAACAATTCCAAATTGAATTTCTAACTCAACGACACAAAATTCAATTCCTAATCCGGTAAATGCAATGTCAATAAACAAAAACATTTCGTACAAACATATCACAAATATACCTACTCCCAAATTTTTTAGAAGCCATCAAAAACTCCTTTATGTTCAATGTTTAAAATTTAGATTTGCTTCAAATATCAGTTGAAAAATAATCTGATGAAACAGATGTTTTAAATGTACGTTTTTATTGCATTAACACATTATACTAATAGAATAAAATTAAAGACAACTCGACTGGTCATTATTTACAACTACTTGAAATATTTCGGGATTTTTCACGAAAATCGATAAAAGCTCGATAAAAACAATCCGAGAGACTTGGACTAAAATGATTTTGGCTTAAATGGTCTAGATTAGCTAGGTTTGCATCGACCTTCAAGTCACCCTGTATATAGATACCTCTGAATTTCATTTACTTTGTTATTTTAATTAACGAAATGCATTTATTAGCTGAAAAGGCATATTAAATTTCAAAAACAGTATTAATTAAATAGAATTTTTGTCTGTAATGGGAGAAATATAAATCTTGTTTAATTTATCTTAATGGCGTGATGTTGAAAAAAAAATTATGAAATATATTTTATGTAATTTCATTACATAATTTACTATTTTCTATATAATCTCTATTTTTATATCTATATGATCAAAGATGACAATATTTACCAAAATTTGCAGTTTTTCCTAAAACTCTTCTAAAAGCCGCTTTATTGATCTGTAAACTTGGATTTAGACCACTTATGTTTAACAATCAGAAGTAGCCCATCATTTGCTACGTTATCAATTTTTAATGCTCTTATTGAGTGACCTACCACGGATTTATGAAAGATTGATATACTTATAATTAGAAGTATAAACTAATGTGAAGTATTTCTACTAAGTCAATAATAACGGACAACAAGCAACGAACTCGGTCAAGACTAGATATAATAAGCGATAATAGCGTCTACTATGTGATGATCTGAAGTTTCAACCTCTGGAGTTGGGTCAATGTGCAATTAGGATTACTCTGTGAAGTTTATGTATGCATAATTTCCTGCGTTCTGCTCTCATCATCACATATAACACAACTGGAATATTAATCTGAAATATTCCCTATGTAAAATTAACTAACATCAATTAAGTATGAATTAACTGGCATATGGCAGATTCAATTAAATCATTATACATAATTTCAATGAAATCAATGAAATTATTATTGAAATACATATCATGCATTGTCATTATTAATATAATCAATTAATTCTATTAGTTGCCAACCTGTAAAAACTCAAAAATTAAAACTTTTTATAATGAATCATTTAAATATTTCTATTTTAAAAGGTGCGTTATTACTTTTAAAAGAATATTCTGAAGAAATTTCAACATTACTAAACATACTTATTGTTAGAAAATTTGAAAATTTTTGTCTAGTTAACACAATCAAATTACCAATAAAAAAGTTTTTACTCCAATTAAAATCAGAAACTAACTTCAAACTATTTTTGACTTTTCCAATTAGTTTGTAGGATGTGTACACTCGCAGGTGAATGTAACTGTAAATTAAAACCATTAAACCGCCCGCACAAGCATTCATTCAACAAATTGAATGAGAACCGTAGCAATTAAATAAAAACCGAACGCCGAAAATAAATACAAATGGACAATTAGGCAATGTTTCTATAGCACTACATCTAAATGGGAATCAAATCAAATGTCGGTGTAAGCAGAATTTCTGGTTTGCACACCCCCATACGTTTATACAAAAGCATGCGGGCGACATAAATAGATTATCTACACGTTTCGCAGTTTTTCGCTGCTCTATTTTCTTTTTTGCGTAGTGGCACAGGTACGTATATCACGTGCGCGCACGTAACGTGAATTTTAAATTCATCGCAGCATATGTTTTGTACGCGATAACAGTTCGAGAGGAAGTTATACGCATGGCTGGGTTCTATTGCGTTGTTAAACATTTAACATCAAATGGCAGGTTAGTTAATTTGTAAAAAATCAGAAACAATTTGATAATAATATATTATAGTTAATTAAATATACTAAAGAAGTTATTATAATTTTTTAGAGTGTAATTTTGTATTTTATCGCAGAAACCAGGCAAGTAAAAAAATTAATTAATTTTTTACAAGTAAAATTTTAGAATTATGTCAATGTATCTCGAACTAAGATTTTTTTTATGTTCACACAAATTGAAAAAGTAGCTCTTGAACTGTTTCTGAAATAATATATTACATAGGTAAAAGTGAAACTTGTAACGTTAACGAAGCGTGAAGAAGTTTTAATAAAATTTTAATAAAAAAGTGCTTTCAATTCAATTGCCGTGCCTTCAAGTTACAATTTTCTATCTAGCGCTGCATAGCAAGTGTTTCCTATTGTATCATATACATTTTCACTCAAAGGAAGTTGCTATTGTTGAAATTGTACCGGGCTCAATAGAGGTGCATAGATAACAATGAGACTTTCGTCCTAGTTTAACATTTCAATATGCATATATGTTAAACAGTCAATTTCAACGAAATATACTAAGTATATTGCGGTACAATTGAGTTCTTTGGAGCTGCAAACACAAATATTAAACTTCAATTCCACGTCGTTCATGGCAAAACGAAGAAAAGAAGGATTACTTTGATGCGAGCAATTGCATTGACATAGAATTTAATTTTCCTTTCAAATAAGAAATCCACAGTGAATTTCAGTTAGTAGATCGATAGTCATCAGATTCATTTCAAGTTGGTGATTTATATAATATCGAATTGAGCTTAATCCTGTATTTTCATACTAAATGCAGGAAAATCTTATATTGCTATTTATTCTGAGAATTCGTGTTTTGTATATATTTGCAATAATTTATTGCTGCTATTTTCGCTATTGTTGAATTTTTAGGGATTTCATGAGAAAATCTGACAGGTATCAACATCTACCTATAAGGAAAAATATTGCAATCTCAGCTCAGCTTTCAACAACTTATTGCGTTTCATTTTATGTGGTTTCCATTTCAAATATGTACATAATCATAGCTTGGGTAATCATCTGATTTGTGCACGTGCACGTTTGATCTTTAAAAATTATGTTTCTTGTTCACTAATGTAAGATGTAGTTATGCACTTATATCATTCTGAATATGTAAGCAAATTGTATGTAGCTGTTTCCATTAAGTTTTTAAAATATAAAGTAAAAAACTGATATAGAAGAGGAATATGTTTCGTTGTTTCGTATAATATTTGTCAACGCGATGTTTGTTGGTAGATATAATACATATGTATATTCAATTATTTTAATTTTCATTGCTTTTTGTTTGTTCTATATAAATATGAACACATGATAAACAATTTATATTTGTCAATATTGACTTTGGTTTATTAGTTTAAATTAACTAAAAGCAATCATTATATGAAAACGCATATTTCATATTATGGATTTATATACTTTATTTTAAAAACGGTATTTCTTGAAATTTGTACTAAAAAAAGTAAATATAAGAATAATTCAAAATTATTAACACCACGATTGGTTCACAGAACAGTCCGAACGGTTGATTTTCATCAATTTAATTTGGGGGAATTGTTCTAGTTCCAATAATAATTCAAATTGCAAGGAAAAGATTGGAGTGCGCGGGACTCGAACCCGAACCCATCAATTAGACCATGAGCGTCAACCCGCAGTTCTTCGTGCATTTTATTTGGAAACTGCTGCAAATAACAGTTTTATCTCGTTACTTGGGCTCGAATATTGATGATATTGCATTGTTTGCGCAGTTTTCGGTCGTTTTCAAGAATAGAGCATTGTTTGATAAATTATATAGTATTTTCAGTATTTTTGCGTTTTATTTGGTTTTTGTTGCATTCTTTGAATTCTTTAGGAATGATGCAAATTCTTTTCGTTTAAAATTAAATTTTTATGAATTCTACAAAAGACCTCAATATTTATTTGCTATTTTTTGTATGCGTGTATTTTCAAATAATGATTTAGAATTGCGTCCCTTTTTATTTTTATAAATGGAGATGTGTTTCATTGTTAATTTAAATTTATAAAATTTATTGCGATCTGAAGGTTTTGTTATGTAGAAATTCCAATATTATTTAGAAAACAAAGTTATATGTATATATTTTCTTAATTTAAATTTATTATTTTGGGACAGTGTTCGGTCAATATTACATTTAGTATTAATTTTTCAATCTTTTTTTTTCTCGAAAGTTCCAATAAAATTTTGGTCAAACTAAAATTTAATTCCAATATGAGACTAATTAAACGTATAATTTTTATAAATTTTAAGATGTGATATCTGTATTTTCATATATATTAAATTTAAAAGTTAATTTTAGAATAAACTATAAATTAAAAAAACAAACTATGTATACATTCGGTTTACTAACCTTTATTCGTAATCCATTCATAAAAACATCACAATTTTATTAATTAATTAGTTATCTACGCAATACCTGAATTTAAACACTTATTGTCAAACTTTATAAAAATATTGAACAATATTTAGAAGTTACGTACTAATTAAAATCAACTAACATGATCACTTCAAACTTAAATTTTCTCTTATTGTTTTACTACAAGTTTAGAAGTAAAAAATAAAAGTCAAGAAATTTCGACCAGAAGATATATTAATTTTGATTTATCTACAATTTCGTAGTTTGATTGATTTCCCAAGGTGTTTTTGTTTAGTTTCCCGACGCGCGCGATTGCTGTTGTTGCGCCCGGCGTGCGCGTACTAATAATAAACGCACGCGGAAAACCGAGGTTGGTGCGTGGTGGTCTCGGGAAAGCGCGCGCGTGGAAAGCGTGGAAGACTGGACGTGGAAGGACGCGCGGCAGGCATCAGAAGCGCGTGCTGTCAAATTGCGATTATATGTATTTCTACTGTTGTACTTTTTGACATGAATACACCTATGTTTTTGGTTTATGGAGGGTAAATCTAAAATAAAACGAGTGTACCAAAATCAGGTGATACGGTTTGGTATTATAGCTCAAAAAGTATTCCACAGGTCCAAACGAAAATCATACCATTACATAGGTTCAAAGAATTCATTACGCGCAATTAGAATGCTGACGTATGGCGGCGGTTCCCCTTCCATTACGCGTGATGTCGTAATGGAAGGGGAAGCGCCGCCATTTTGATGATATTTTGTGGTATATTGAAATTTGTATGCTATAACTTTTGACTCAGACAAGGTACGACTTCCGGAAAAGTTTTAAATGATAGCAATCGCAAAAATCTATCTATTGCCTATAAAATATTAGTGTAAAGTATTGACAGTGATTTTTATAAGGTGTTAGAATGAAAGAAATTAACAAACATTTTGCGGCATGCAGCATGTGCCGCCGATTTGCTATATATCGCGGTTTGCAATGTCATATATTGATATGAATACGTCAATCGTCCATACGCCCATGGCTTCAACACCGTCCGACATCTGTTTAAGTTTTAATAGATAGTTTTCATTAAAATATATAATACCATAATTAAAATATAGTGATAGTGATTATTGTAAGCTCCAACAAAATTATTTAATGTTGTTATATATATCATAATTTATTGATAAACTATAATCCGTTATACTGACGTATTCACGTTTAACTCTCGGCTGTATCCTCGATATAGCCGAAACGTCTTTTTTCACCCATTTACTGTTTTGGATAGAATTATCTAATGTTTTTTTTTTTGAATTTCCGGCAGTTTGCTGGTAATCTAGTAATCATATACAATAGCAACATGGCATATCTATAGACATTAGAAGAGTTATTTGAATAACAGTAAATTGATAACAATAGCTAACAAGTGACTTTTCAACTTTAAATAGAAATAGATTTTGTGTACAATGAAAGTTATGACGAAGATATGAGATATTTTACATATTTATTTCATACTGCTTTTTCTGTGTTATACCTACTTATATATAATATGTTAGTACACATACTATACAATCTAAATATTCCTTCATTTAACAATGTGAAACCATTTATAACGGCATTGGAGGGACTATCCGGTTCTCCGAATATCGGGTTCCCTCGATTAACCGGTTACCCCCAATTATGCTGTTCCCCCGATCCGTGGTGATAAGCTGAAAATGCGTTATGACGGGGCTATTATTTCTGTTGGCCTCATCAGATCTCAGCTTCACCATGATTATTACAGCGTAAAACATGGTTGAAGCACTTCAGTTTCTTTACTAACGAGCCCTCACTCCAAGCAGTTGTTTGACACTTCCCGCTGCTCCTGCACAAGAGCTAGGACAGATAGTTCATGAGAACTGGTCTGCACTGACAATGAGAGCGCTGCACTGACGAAAAAAGCAGAAATGATGACGCCATAGAGTTGCACCTAGTATCTAATAAATTCAAATAATAAGACTGTGGGTGCCATCTATTGTAAAAGCGATTAACTAATAATAGAAAGTTTTAACTTGAAATAGGTCTGTTTCTTTGGTGGTTGGGTGTAGCACATGGAAGTATTAGATATCTAATACTTCCATGGTATAGCACTAGCTTTGGAATGGTGTAGATTGACAGTTGTTGGTGCAATTAAAAACTGCAAATTACACGACAATCAGTGCAACACACCCTCTCAAAGAAACAGAGCAGTGTAGAAGTGCAGCACCAGTGCTAAACCAATCACCAAAGAAACAGTCCTAATGTATTTTACACATTATGATGACAAGGTGAGATAATTTATGCAGAAACCAGAGATATTTACGTATATACTACTAGATCGAGCACTTTGAATAAAATATTTGCCTAACGCTTTGGGAAATCCATCACATTGTAGGTTGTAACTTTTTTTTAAATACACAGCCTAATTATATATTATTTAAAAAATACGCACATTAGTTATAGGCATACGTTAAATAAGTTGATCTTATTTAAGAATCAATAATATTTAAAACACACTTTACATCTTCCCACATTTTCATATATGACCTTTGCCAACAATGTGACTCGTTGCCAACATCAGCGGCGCATAAAGTCTTAATACATAAATGATACGAAGTGCTCTATCTAGTACTATATGTAAATGTAAATATGTAAATATCTCTGGCGGAAACTTTCGGGCAGAGGCCGAAAAAGATGGAGGGAGCAGTCTTCTGATTGGCCTGTCTTACAAACGACGCCTAATTTAAAATATAACTTTGCAGTGGATAATCTTTAACTTATACAGTGTAATGTAAAAATTCGAAATTTATTTTGTAGATAATTTTTACTCCTATTAATTAGCGGAATTCTACTTGTTTCAAAATGGTCGTGTTTAATTTATAATTAGAATAATCGGTTCCCAGTGTCGAGAAGACCGAATTGACCGAAGTGGACCGAAGTTCTTCGTTCGCGTCGGTCGTTTTTGTCGTTTCAGTGGTTTCCTCGGTTTGCTCCACAGAACAGTCAATATATAGGTTTCCTCTATTCACTATTCTGTGGTAGGTTCAGTGTGTTTGTAACTTTGTGTTCTTCGTGATGTCCGACTTATTTCATATAATCCTTAACATGTTCACTCATTTTACTCTTCGATGCATTGTACGTGCTTCCTAATATAAATAGTCAAATTTTATTTGCAGAAAGTTGGCAAGGTGAAACTTCTACAATAATAGAATTGAAGAAGAAAGCAGTCCGACAGTCTCTTTGTTTATTCGAGGCGAGATTGATGATCGTCGAAAGATCTTGTCGGCGCAGTTTTACGCAGAGGATGTCATCAACGAGTTGCTTCTGGAGCTCACCCAGCGGTTGCAGTTGACGCATGATATTTTCTCTATGGATATTTATTGTCCACAAGAATTCAGTGTATTCTCCACGCAAGGTAAATATGCACAAGTTTTAGTTGTTATTCAGTATTTCTTCTAAATTTTCATCCGACTAATGTGAACATTGCTACATAGTTAGGTGACGACGGGGAAGACGCAAAACAATGGAGATGAAAGTACATTGTTCTCTAGTACCTAAGGATGTTGGACATGTGTGAGGAGATAACCCAGTGTGGATATCGACCATCACGGTATGTATCGTGTATGTTCTCAACATCATTTTGTAAAGTGCGTCTGATTACTTTCTTATGAGGTGACTCTTGAGCTAATTATTTAATTAGAATGGGCTTAAAATTAATTTGTAAAAAGAAGAGTTGTATTTGCAAATCATGCATCTGAAAATTCTGATTTTCTCGTGAACCACCAGATATAAAATTGTACATGACATGGCAGAGTTACTCTTTCGATATGTGTTACTCCCGTGTTTCTAATTTACTGAAAGTGCCTCAAAACCCACGCCAAAGTTGTGCAATTTTTCGAAATTTGCAAATCATGCGTCGGAAAATCCCATTTTCTCGAGGACCCCGAAAGACAAAATTGTGCCTGAAATGGCATTTGAAAGAGGAAGAGTTGCTCTTGTGTTCGATGGTACTCGCGCGCTTCTAAATTTAGTGGAAGTGGCTGAAAACCCACGCCAAAATTGTGCAATTTTTCGAAATTTGCAAATCATGCGTCGGAAAATCCCATTTTCTCGAGGACCCCGAAAGACAAAATTGTGCCTGAAATGGCATTTGAAAGAGGAAGAGTTGCTCTTGTGTTCGATGGTACTCGCGCGCTTCTAAATTTAGTGGAAGTGGCTGAAAACCCACGCCAAAATTGTGCAATTTTTCGAAATTTGCAAATCATGAGTCGGAAAATCCAGATTTTCTGAAGGACCGCGAGTGACAAAATTGTGCCTGAAATGGCAGTTGAAAGAGGAAGAGTTGCTCTTTTGATATATGGCACTCGCGCGTTTCTGAATTTAGTGGAAATGACTCAAAATGCGCAAAATCCACGCCAAAGTTGTGCAATTTTTCGAAATTTGCTAATCATGCGTCAGAAAATCCCGATGTTCTGAAGAACCGCGAAAGATAAAATTGTGCATGACATTGCATTTGACAGAGGAAGAGTTGCTCTTTTGATATATGGTACTCGTGCGTTTCTAAATTTAGAGGAAGTGGCTCAAAATCCACGCAAAACTTGTGCAATTTTTCGAAAGTTGCAAATCATGCGTCGGAAAATCCCGATTTTCTCGAGGACCGCGAGAGACAAAATTGTGCCTGAAATGCCATTTGAAAGAGGAAGAGTTGCTCTTTTGATCGATGGTAGTCGCGCGTCTCTAAATTTAGTGGAGGTGGCTCAAAATCCACGCCATAGTTGTGCAATTTTTCGAACTTTGCAAATCATGCAGCGGAAAATCGCGATTTTCTCGAGAACCACGAAAGATAAAATTGTGCATCACATCTCATTTGAAGGAGGAAGAGTTGCTCTTTCCCGCTGTTCTACTCACGCGTTCGTAAATTGATCGGAAGTGGCCCAAAATGCCCGAAAAGATAGACAATTTCTCGAATTTTTATAATCACGCGATGGAAAATATTAATTTTCTCTGGAACCAGTGGAAATGAAATTCTGCATGATATCTCATTTGATTGTGGAAGAGCTCTTCTTTCAATGCATTATATTTCAGCTGTCTATAAATAATTAGAACTATAGTAAACACGACACTAAAATGAACAATTTTCTGATTAATGTAGGCCTAGGCGTCGCTACTTTTATTCAACTCAATGGTAGTTTACTTCCAACTCCTCGCACCGGGTGCGCTAGGCAAATATCGAATTACTGTAGGCCTAGGTATCGGGCATCCACTCATGTTCAACTCAATGCTCATTTATTTCAAATTATTAACGCCAGGAGCGCCGGTGTTCATTTTCGGAATTAATGTAGGCCTAGAATGAATCCACTCTTGTAAAACTCGATGGTCGTTTACTACCATGGAAGCTAGTGGCTTGGATTCATGTAGGCCTAGGCGCGGAGCTCCTACACTTATTCCCATTTATGAAGTCAAAATGGCCCGTGGAGTATTAGGAGAGTAGAATATGTAGAGAGATATTTATCCGATTACTGTTTTGACACTCAAATATACTGTGATATATTGAGAACAGAGAATACAGAGAGTTTACGAAGAGTAAATTACGCCTTATCTTTACATACTATACAAAAATAAAGATTATTTTTGTATACATACTTGGAGGTTGAATAAATTTATTAAATTTTTATACGGACTTTTTTTTTCACTGCCTTTTTACTCTCTGAACAATTATTGCTTCAGGATTCGTCATTTGCAGGTTTAAAGGTTCTTCTTAGAACCATTTAACTTCAGTGGGAAATGATTGGCGAATATGCATAATGTGCCAAAAAGGCACTAGAGCCTGCCGGCACATATGCCAGAACTCTGATTTTAGTCTGTACTAGTCGTTATTATATATCGTAATTGCTTTAGTTTTAATTTAAAATAGTTTCACTGGCAACCAGGATTTGATCCCGAAACCCTGCGAATCGAACAAAACACTGCTAACCAACAGGCTATCAAACCTCGTTGTTGGTGTCATAAATTTCAATATATTTTAGTGCACAATTGCGCAGTTATTGTAAGAGGCGTTACATACTATACCTTATTTAATATATATAAATAAACATTTTAAATGCAGCATTAGATTGAGTCCTAAACAGGACTTATTTTTCCTGTAAATGTTAAAAAGTTCGGATATCGAAATAAATACAACACAGGGACTTTACAATGTACTATATTCAAGGGTTTACACATAATGGCTATAAAACCTCGAAAATGAGTAAGTGAATTTCTTAATTGACTTCCTTCATAATATACACCGGCGGAGGGCGAGTTTTAGTTTGCCTTTGTAAGGTTTTGCACTAATATATTTAAAATTGGGAAATCGAGGGAATCTTAGGTAGGTTATCGAAAGGGTTTATAGTCTATACCAAGCTATCTTAAAATATTAAAAATCGTTTATTAACACCAAATAGGACAAGTACAGTTTAAATAACAAAATCCAAAGACTATAGCCTAGTTCTTAAATAAAATGAAAAAAAAATTTTAAAAATGTTTTTCATATCAAATAGGTCAAGTTGAGTTTTAAGTGTTAAACGTAATTAATTCATACCTTCGAAAAAAATTGAGATATAACAAAAGTACAAACGGACTTCAAATCAGGAGGAAATTGTACAACGGATACACTAAAACTTTTAAAAATGCCATTTTGAAAAAAATATTCTAAAGCCCTTTTTCCGGGAAACTATTAAAGTAACCTACTACATAATATCAACATTTCAGCTCGATCCGAACACTTTCATGTAAAACGACCAAAATTCTCCCTAGGGGTAGTAACACTGCCAAAGTTTTCGTCGAAAAAACTGAAATTGACATAATCGAAAAATGAAAAAAGCTGCTCGGTGTAGAATTAAAATCTGTATGCAATAACGTAATCAGTTTGCCCCTAACCTTAATATTCTTCGAAAAAAGCGGGAAAATCATTTTCGAAATTTTGGGAATGGGTCTCGGAAAAATTTGAAACTTTCAGCACTAATGCAGATGGTGATGCAGAAGTCATATTTGAAGATATTTTTTCATTGACACTTACGTTGTTAGAGTTATTAAAGATTTTTGAAAAATTCAAATTTTTCAAGTGTCAATATACGTAGAAAATAGCGTAGTTCCTTAATCAAATGAGTAAAATAAGAAAATTTGTTTTTCACATCAAATAGGACGAGTCGAGTTTTAAGGGTTAAACGAAATTAATTTATATCTTAGAAACAAATTGAAATATCACAAAAGTACCAATGGACTTCAAGTCAGGAGAAAATTATACATAGGATACAGCTTTAAAACTTTTAAAAATTCCATTTTCAGAA
>JAODVP010089743.1:0-12912 GCA_025400035.1 Tetradonia laticeps
AAAATGCGTAGTTCTTTAATCAAATGAGAAAAGTAAGAAAAATTGTTTTATCACATACTATACCAACAGTTGAGTTGAAATAGTTAAATGTTAAAAATTCATATTTTCGAAACAAATTGAAATTTCGCAAAACTGTATGCAGTGTAATAATCAGCAGGAAATTCCACATGGGATACAAGTTTAAAACTTTACAAAATTTTACATAAAAAAAATTTTTCCAAGCCCTTTTTCTAAGGAACTATTGAAGCTATCAAATTATAACTTTCACGGTGAGATAGCTTTTGACCATGACTACATAATATAAAAATTTCAATTCGATCCGAGCACATTCATGAAAAACTTAAAAAATTTCCCAAGGGGTATAAAACTGGCGATAAAACTGAAATTAACGCAATCGAATAATTAAAAAAGCTGCTCGGTGCAGAATGAAAATCTGCATATAATAGCGCAAACAGTTTTTTCCTAACTTTAATATTTTCCGAGAAAAACGGGAAAATAATTTTGGGAAATTATGGAATGGGTATCAGAAAATTTGGAAACTTACAGCACTGATATAGATTGCGATGAGGAAGTCATTAGTGAAGTTATTTTTAAATTATCACTTAAATTATTGGAGTTATTAAAGATTTTTGAAAAATTACATTTTCCGGAAAAATCAAATTGTTCAAATAAATAACGTAGAAAAATGCGGCTCGCGAGTCGCATACGGTTCTTCATGCAGTGTTGTGCGAGTCTTGCAGTAAAAGTTTAAATTACAGGCATATCCGAATTTATAACAGTTTTTCCTGCGCTAAAAAGCAACAAAACACAAGTAAACATTATTATAATTTATTAAATATATACTATCCATTTGTTTAAAATGTTTAAAATATGTTTTGTGATGTAATCGTATCCTCCACGAACCCCACGTTATAACTATGTACAAAATAGTGCTGCTTATTGCATGTTTTGTGCTCATTATAAACCGATTACTACAATAATCTCATAATATACTCATGTTAGCTACGAACGAACGGATCCATAAGTGTAACTGCTTAACCTTACTTTGCGTTATTGCTAGATGTGGCGGATCCGCACATGCCAGGTAAATATTGCTGATGACGCCTTCGCCGCGTATTAATACAAGCGCGTAAAACTAGGTTACAAATTAAATAGAGATATGCATCACATGACAATAGATTGAACGCAATGTCACAAGTTTCATGATCAACTGACGCCTGTTTGAGCAATGAGGATGGAAAGAAGCGAGTGCATGCGGCGCGTGAACAAACATGTGAACTCATAGTCGATACTGAATGCACCATTACCTGTTGGTCATGTATATTCTTACAAGCTATTGTCTTTTGTTCCTAAGCTTAAGTCCATGGAATCGATTCCTGGTTTCTTCATCAATTAATCATGAAATTTACTCTCCGGTACTGCATTTACAAACTTGTTGGTTAATACGTTACATTTTAAGCGACATTATTTTATTAGGGGAATAACGATACTTTGACTAGCAATAGGCACTTGTGATGGACCAAACTCGATCATGGAATTTTCATTGATTTATCTAATTTTATTAATTAAATAATTTCTTCATGTAACTATCTTGTTTCTTTTTCATGTTTGAAGGAATAGATTCAATATTTTTACAATAACTAAGATGACGTTTGGTTGTAGGACGTTGATGTACTGCGCATGCGTGTTGCAAACATTCTATTTAAATACAAATATTTTATAAGTTTAACATGAACATAACCTTCAATTATTCTATCGCAAAATTTTTGGCAACGGCGCGCATTGTACGTCTACATCTCACAGTTCAAACTGTCATAATTAGCTGTATTATCTATACCTTCATAGTGTCATTCCATGTAAACTCAACACTCTTCTGATTTCAATAAAGTGTTTTGGTGGTGGTAAGAGAAATAAAACTACAAATCCCTAATAGTTTTGTGAAATTTAAAAAAAACTTAAAAAAATTTTTTTTTCTTCATCAAAATAAAAAAACTTTTTTAAATCTAAATTTTGAAAAAAAAAATCAAAATTAAAAAAAATTTTAAAAAAATCAAAATTAAAAAAAAACTATTTTTTTACAAATCGAAAATAATTTTTAAAAAATTAAAATTTTTTAAAACCATGTTATTGATATATATCAAAATTTAAAAAAACTCTTCTTTTTTTTTCATTGAAACATTTTTTTTAAATCAAAATTTCGAAAAAAATTAAAATTAATAAAAAATTAAATTTAAAAAAACGCTATTTTTTTTAAATCGAAAATAATTTTTTAAAAATCAAAAATTAAAAAAAAATCAAAATTTTTTAAAACTATGTTAACCTATAAGTATATAAATCTTCATGCCAAATATGAATGTGCGATTTTAATAGGATTAGGGTCAATAAAATTAGCCGCGATTAATATTATGTATTTTTTCGCCCACATTCATATTTGGCATGAAGATTTATATCACCGTAAAGTACAGTATTTTTTAAAAATCTCCATATTTTCAAAACTTTGGTTTGCATTTTGATAAAAATTTTAAATTTGTGCCAAATTATATTCAAATCAGAAGAGGTGAGGTATTGAGTTAACGTGGAATGCTGTACTTCGTGTAGTAGGCCGTAGATGAATACCTGGCCCAACGCGTCAAGGCACTAGAATTTGTCAATTGTCCTGTTCCCACCTGCATAAAGATGATATGCGTGAATACTCTATTCCGTTCGGTTGCCGCGTACTGATATGTAAGTATATAAATTCACTGGGTAGGTGCGGCAGGATGCGTGCAGTGTACGCGAGCATCATTCGACGGCAAAGCCGCAGGTCTCCTCGACGGCCTGAGTCAGTTTATCACACAGAATTTGGAAATTTTCGTACGGCGGGATGTCAATGCGGTTGAAGCAGGTGTGCGCCTTGGGCAGGTTCTGCGGCGACACGTCCACGCAGTGGATGGTGAAGAGACGCGGACTGGCGCCGCCAGTGCTGCCCTGCAGCGCGCGGAAGCCTTGCAGCGGCACGCGCGACGAGCCGGTCACGAACTGCAGGAGGCGCGCGCGCATTTCCTCCGAGTACGACTCCACCACTTGCCAGAACCATTGCACTACTGGTGTCTCTGGCGTGCAGTGTTTCAGTCTTGAAGTCACAAATGAAAACATTAGTTGTGCATTATAGTTGTGTTCTTATATACAGTAGGTAGATAAGAATGTCGTACTGACCTTGTATGTGTTTTCCAATCGACAATGTCTATAGAACCAATGCCGCTGATGACCAGTTCCAGTTCGCGTTCGTCGAACGGCCGCAGGAGATGCAGCGGGATGAGCTCAGTGAAGCCTTTCTGCAGGGAAAGGAACTGTTGCTCAATGCCGCGCATGAATCTGTAGTTCACGTAGAGTTTGACATATTCGCGTTTGTTTTCTTCGGTGACGGCGACCGCAGCGCCGTTGGATTTTAATTCGTGGACTTTGACTACTCCAAAACTGTTGTTTTCCACGGAGAATGTCGTGTCCAAGACTCCGTCGATATTGTTTTGTCTAATAAGGAATAAATAAACAGTTAATGCAAATTCTTATATAATCTGGTAATAGGTCGTTGGGTGGTATATTTTATCTCAGTAATTTTTGAAATTTGTAAACCACGCTTCGGAAAATCTCGATTTTCTCGGGACCCGCAAGTGATAAAATTGTGGTTAACATCACATTTTAAAGAGGAAGACTTGCTCTTTCCATTTGTGGTACTCCCCCAATTCTAAATTTATTAGAAGTGTTTCAAAATCCCTGCCAAAATTGTGCAACTTTTCGAAATTTGAAAATCACGCTTCGGAAAATCCCGATTTTCCCGAGACCTGCGAGTGATAAAATTGAGATTAACATCACATTTTAAAGAGGAAGACTTGCTCTTTCCATTTGTGGTACTCCTGCGATTCTAAATTTATTAGAAGTGGCTCAAAATCCCTGCCAAACTTGTGCAATTTTTCGAAATTTGCAAATCACGCTTTGGAAAATCCCGATTTTCTCGAGAACCGCAAATGATAAAATTTTGCTTGACATCACATTTGAAAGAGGAAGACTTGCTCTTTCCTTCTGTGGTACTCCCGCGATTCTAAATTTATCAGAAGTGGCTCCAAATTGATGCCAAAGTTGTACGATTTTTCGAAATTTGCAAATCACGGTTCGGAAAATCTCAATTTTCTCGAGACTCGCGCGTGAAAAAATCGTGATTGACATTCGCATTTGAAAGAGGAAGACTTGCTCCTTCTATCTGCGCTACTCCGGCGATTCTAAATTTATTAGAAGTGGCTCAAAATCCCTGCCAAACTTGTGCAATTTTTCGAAATTTGCAAATCACGCTTTGGAAAATCCCGATTTTCTCGAGAACCGCTACAGATAAAATTGTGATTGACATCGCATTTGAAAGAGGAAGACTTGCTCTTTCCATCTGTGGTACTCCCGCGATTCTAAATTTATTAGAAGTGGCTCAAAATCCCTGCCAAACTTGTACAAATTTTCGAAATTTGAAAATCACGCTTCCATAAATCCTGATTTTCGCGAGAACCGCGATTTGTTATACCACCAAGAACAAGTGTGCCAGAAATCAAAATTATGTACTCACAACATCCAAGTTAAACTCCGATGCAAGTCCGGATCCACCCCCTCAATATCCGATAACGTAATCGGTTTGTTCAGCAGCTGCTTGTAGAAAGGCATAGTAAACCCGCCTTCGAGCTGGTGGTTGTGGAACACAGCAATGCCGAGAATCCTCCCCACAAAGTGGAAGTAGCTCAGATGCTCGGGATTGACGGACGAGTCAGGATTGATCTGCAGCGTGTAGTGGTCATCCCTACTGTACTGGAATAGCCCGTATTGCGGGTTGAGCATCTCCCGCGAGAGTAAATGTAGCCACTCGCGCGCCACGCCGCCGTAGTCTAAGCCCTCCTCGCCGCGGAACTTCACCATGAGCCGTTTACGCATGTCCTTGGGGCGCATCTTCATAATAAGCCGGTAGCTCTCCTCGAAAATCTCGTTGCGCGACACCTCCAGCCGACAATGCCCGCTTTGCGGCTGCAAAGTGGTCAACTCCGCGCGGAGCGCCCGCAGCTTGCCGACCAAGTCCCGCCGGTACTTCGGGAGGAGCTCGGCGTCGATGAGCAGGCCTTGTGGGAGGTCATGATCGCGCTGTCGCGGCGGCGACAGCGGCATGTTCAAAGGCGTGCTTTGCGTCGTTGACGAGGACGTCGTGGGCACGCACGCTGGTGGCGGTTGTGGGTGCAACTCCAAGTTCGCTAGAGGAATACTGGCGGGTGGTTGTTGTTGCTGCGTCGTGGTGGGTTTGTTCATCTGGCCCACGCCAGACGGCGTCGTTGTAGTGGCCGTGGTAGTAGTGCTGCTGCTCGACGTCGGCACGGAGGACGTCGAGGGAGCGTTGCGTTTTAGAATATTCGTGAGTATTTCGGAGTTAAGGCGCGGATCAGTGAATTGCGTGGTGCGGTGGTTGTGATCGACGAAGTAAGTCTATACACGAATTTTGTCATTGAAACGTTCGAAGTGTTCATTCATTTTTGTAAAGAGATTACTTACCCTTCCGGATGCTGTGTGTCGCTCTTCCCAGCCTGGAGGCAGTGGTCCTATCTGGTCTAAGGCTATTCCCAAGGATGCTAGGTCTTTAGGAAGGCGTGGATCGTGCCATGTGGACACACCCGTTGGTATGTGGTAGAAATATACTTGTCCTTGTTGGGTTGTTCGTAGTTCTAGTAACAGAAGGAGATTTGATGTTTTATTTGAAGGTTTCTTCGTTAAATTTGATATAATCACGCTTCTGTCTGTTTTAATAGGTGAAGTATAATGACAATGTGGATAAAATCTGCCAATAACATTTCATATGTTTAAGGCACAGACAATTCCTTCTGAATTCCTAATTCGTAATTCTATTTTAAAGCCTAGACAGATGTTATTTATGTTGTAATAATATTTCATATGATTACCTATCCAATAGACCAAAGTTATATAAAACTACCAAGTCGTGCAACGACCAAAAATCGAACAATTGTGGCATCGGTGGTGCGGTGGGTAGAGTACCCGACCATACCCGATATTTTCCGAGGTCGCCAGGAGGGGGAAAGTACGGTCCCTGGTCATAGAACATAAAAATTCTGGGCCAGGAGTGGCCTAGCTGTTCCTTCTATGAAGGCGGGGGAAAAGTACGGTCCCTGGTCATAGAACATAAAAATTCTGGGCCAGGGGGGGCCTAGGTGTTCCTTCTATGAAGGCGGGGGAAAAGTACGGTCCCTGGTCATCGAACATAAAAATTCTGGGCCAGGGGGGTCCTAGGTGTTCCTTCTATGAAGGCGCCATCAAATGGAATGGAATACTATTTTGTCAATTCAAAGGAAGTATCAATTAAAATGGAAATATTTATGAATGAAGTTGAATTCATTCATATATTCGTAGCGTATATCTTTTGTTGTCATGGATAGTACAATTCATTGTTGTAGAGCGATCGTAATTGGTTACAACTAGTTTACATTGTTTAGAAAAAATTATATTAGATTAAAAAATCTAAAAACGACGTTTTTATTAT
This sequence comes from Tetradonia laticeps, assembly GCA_025400035.1. Taxonomy (NCBI): domain Eukaryota; kingdom Metazoa; phylum Arthropoda; class Insecta; order Coleoptera; family Staphylinidae; genus Tetradonia; species Tetradonia laticeps. Next base: position 6,554 of record JAODVP010089743.1, read on the forward strand.
GGCTCTTTGTGGAAAAGGCAGTTTTCTTCTATCAAACGCTAGCAAATTTCGGAAATTGGCAGTTTGGTTGTTATAGCCGCGAAACTGATTTTTTCCCGTGTAAAGTTCTTTGTCCTTCGAATTTCTTATACGAAAGGATTACGAAATGTCCAAATAGATCACACGATGGATTGTTACGAAAAATACTGTTATATATTCACTTATTTCATCAAAAAATACAAAAAGGGTTCTGATTTCGCGGTATTTCGCGTTTTTAACAAAAAATCACACCTCTACCAATAAATCAACTTTTGGTTGCTTTCCGTATTGAATCATTATTGTTAGTGTATGTGATTTTGGTGGTATGCACGTATCTTTTTCATGCAGACTTATCAGGCGTATTTCAAAAGCATGATATACAATGATTGTACATTTAGTACAATCAATACAAACATTAAAATCGCAAATGGCCGGCTAGTTCTGTTAGCTAGTTGAATTTGGCCTCATATTTTAGCAAATTTAATCTATTTTAAAATCGGTGCATGATGCTTTAGGAGATATAAAAAAACAGGAAAACTTTGCTAAAATTTGAAGCCACAAACTTGGATTTAGGCTACATATGCTAATCCTTACAACTTGTGATTTTATCCACTCTAAATGCGCGTATTTATTGGAATTAAAAACTACATTTAGACTTATTGTTAGTAATGACGCAGTCCCTCTTCATCTTAACCCCCCCGGAACAAAATCCTAGCTACGGGACTGTCCAGTTCACTTATTAAAAATATTATTAACAACAGCAAGTTATCCTCTTGCTGTTGGGAAATATTAGTAGATCTAGTTCTTTTTTCAGTACATATTAGTATTCATCTTAACAACTGCTAAAATGGTGATGAGGGTGATAGAGGATCAAATATAAGCATAATTGATGGTTACTTAATCAGGAACTACTGAAACGGATGTAATAATTAAGGAATTGGGTAAACAAGGTCTAAATTTGGATATAATGATAGCATTATAATGAAAATGCGAAAAGTCCCTATGTGAGCTTAAAGATTTACTCGAGTTCAAACTGTTTTTTGTATTTATTCTGAAAACTACAACTGCTACCGTAAAAAGCTAATATATAATCAGTGTTTCCCAACAGGTGGGTCACAGCATGAAAAAGACGAGAAAATTGATTTTTTAACTTGCATTGGTAAGATTTAAAGATTAAGATATGAATTTTAGATTATGACAGTTGGGAGATAATCGCATTTCCAAGTTTTGTATTTTCACTCGCTCATAACAAATGGAATTTACTTATATCCACAACACCAAATTTATGGATTATTTGGATGCATTAATCACAAATCACAAAGGAAGAGAATCAATAAACTTTTATACTTTAAGCTGTCATGCAAAATACTTCATTATCATTAATAGGTTTCAGGATTACTTTTTTCTAGCGAGTGTTTTACAATACTTGCAATAATGCGCAAATAGGAACACATTTAACATGATTCTAAATCAATATCTATATAATACAATATTAAAGATCAATTCTTCCGCTTCAACCTTAACTGTAAAACCTCGAGATTTCATCACTTTCGGTTCTCAAGATAACTACCTACTTTTTTCCACACACGTTTTGCAATATTTGGAATAAAATTGTGTAATTTAAAAGGGAAACTCTTCTACTTTAATCCCGTATGTAAATTATCATGTTATCACTTAGGGTTACAGAAATAATTTAGTTTTTCTACCCCTTGTTTTGTAATATGTATTACCGAAAAACTTAATTTTGGTCGCGATTGTAACTTGCTTCTGATTAATATAGCACAGTACCATTAAATAGTCTTGTAGAGGAATTCTTTTCCATTTAGTTGATGTAAAGAAATCCGCATTATCACTAACATTGTCGAAGATAATCGCGTCACCACTAAACATGTTTTCCAACAGAAGGAATAAGCTTTAACCGCAAATTGCATCTACTCCTGATTCTTTGAACAGCACAACAATATCGCAGTATGGAAGAGGAACTCTTCAGCTGATGTATGATTCATGCGGTTATCACTTGCGGTTCATAATCACTTCAACCGATTGCCAATTCTATTCTATTATGACTTAGCATGGTCTACATCGCTTATAAACTTACAAACAGAATATTTCAAGAATTGTTAGACGTACGAAGATGAAAGTTTTCAAAATAATTCGAAAAACTGACCCTGAATAACCTCACCTCTGCACCCATATCCGAATTTACGCAATTTTAACAAATAACTCACCATATCCCGTCGGTAAATCAATCCTCATCGCAGGCGCAGCCCCGTTCCCATTCTGCGGCGGTGGAAGTGGCGCATTTCTATTCCTCCCTGACCTCCTGCGCCCACTTCCATCCCGCCGCTCCTCACCACTGCGCTGCCGTCGGTCCCGAGCCACCCCACGCTGCACCTGCGGACTCCCCGCCTGCTGTGCAGGCGTAGTAGAGTTCATACAAGTCGAGTTAGCCGCGTTCAGACTTATATTGTTCGGCGGAATCATGGGAATAGCAGCACTCGTCGGCGAAATAGCAAAACTATTCTGCGCGCGACCCCCAGGCAAAATCTCCTTCTGCGGACTCACCACTGGACTCGTAGGGGACGTGCTTGAACTGGGTGTGATCACTTCCTCCGTATTGTTGTTCACTGTGTTGTTGTCATTCTGGTTGTCCACTTGGTTATTCCGCGCGGGGTTGTTCCGCGCCGCGTTCCGGTTCTTAGCGTTCGTCACCGGCGGCGTCCACTGCGTCATCTTCGTGATGTGATTCACGTAATACAACCGGCCGTCCAAAGTCCGTCGCTCTTCCCAACCAGGTGGCATTTGATCGTTGTCGATCGGCGATGCATCGCGGTTAGCAGGACCGCGAAGCTCGCCCTGCGGACCGACGATAGCCAAGGGAGTCCCGCCGCTCTGCCCGTCGCGAGACAGCAGCGAGATGATTATTTGGCCTTTCACTGGCTCACTGTCATCTTGGGATGCTTTCGTTAGATCCAATCTTTGATCTAACACCAAGTAAAACTTTGATATTTGCTACAGTTATACTAATTATACTTACACCCAGTGTCTTTCAGCCTGTTTATCAGAGAACTCACTATCTTCACACAGCCCAGGAAGCCACTCCCTTGCTTTTTCTGTGCCTTCCTGTAGTTCCACACCGAGATGACAATTGTGTCCGTTTTGGTAATGTACAAATCGTAGTACGAGTTCCACTTGGGCTCCAACGTGTTCTTGCTGATCTCGGTGGAGTGACACTGTCCACTGTTCTCGACGGATATCTTCGCGTACGGATCCGGCAAGCCTGTGAAACGCGCACCAGGTCAGTTCAAGCGCATTGTAAACAAATGGACGAGATTACTTACGAAACAGATCTTTCCGGACCAAGTTGCGAGCACACACGACTGAAAGCAAAACAGGGAACACTCGATCAGCGCTGGAATAGAGTGGCGCGGGTGCGAACGTGCCACGAGCACACCTAGCAATTATCGGGGTTATTTAATTGAGCAGTTACGATGTTTGAAGCCATATTGGGTCATCATAGACAACAAACTGCGATCAGGTCGCGACGCCCGCTCGTGGCACGACCGCGCCGTACACCGCGGCGATGAGTGCACTTACTGGTCAAGCGGATCTTCTGCGCGCCACTTCGTCGGTTCGACGGAGTGCCCGACATCGTTTTAATTTACTCCGCCGCACATTTCAACACACTTTTCCATAGTGTACAGCACTGGCGAACGCCATTTTGGTATCTGCGCTCTGTGTGCTGCGTTTTGTGTGATGCGCCCGGACTGGACTAGTGTGTATTTCGCACACTGGTGCGCTGAGCTTCACTTGAGTGTTGTTGGTTGCATATAATAAAAATATTCTTTCTAATTTTTTTCAAATTATTATAATTCCTTGTATATATAGTAGTTGTGTATAAAATCCTCTTCTTGGTAGTTATGTTGAATGGTCCCCATTGTAACTTACTTGTTACCATTGTTGCCATTGTTCTATTCGTGATTCAATTGGTGTCGTTTTGAATTATGTTGGAACATAACTTAAGAATTGGGATTATTCGTCGTCTCATGAAAATCTCTCGTCGAAATAACCATATATTGATTTGATTCTTCGTCAGTTTAGAACATGTTGGAAATATTCCATTATTTCTCCGTTCAGCTTGTTGTATGAATTGTAACTGGACTTGATAGCGCATTTACATGGCCAGATGAGCTATTATCTCCATAAAATTCTTGAAACTTCACTGTCAAAATATCTCCATATCCGAAAATAACACGTTGCGGAGAATGAAAGACATGACTCATAAGTTCTTCTTTTATAAAATGAGCAAATTGTAATGCTGCAAACGGTTTTTTAAAATAGTAGGGACTCGGACCGAAACGTATTTCAGGTCCGGTTACGGTCCAAGCTTATTTAAAGTTTTCGGTTTCGGTTCCGGCCCTTCCAGCAATAACAGTAACCGTTTAGATATCGGTCTTTTTTGGTTACGGTTAGCGGTCATGGTTAGTTTTTAGAAAATTTATAGTAATTTATGAAAAGTTACTGTTTATTAACAAAAATATTTACAATTACATTAACCTATCATGACCTAACCTAATGTAACGTAACATAACCTAACCTACCCACGCAACAGCTAGAATGTACCTGTTTAGGAATTACTAGACATTTTTATATATTTTGGGACAATTTTAGCGATTTTTTAATACTATGAGCGATTTTTAGACTGTTTTAGGTATTTTTGCATAATTTTAGCGATTTTTAGACATTATGTGATATTTTTTGACAATTTTAGCAATTTGTCAACATTTTTTAGATGTTTTTATGCATTTTTAGACATTCTTATACAATTTTAGGCATATTCTTAGGCATTTAAGACGTTTTTATGAAATTTTAGACATTCTGAGATGTTTTTAAACATGTTTAGAAATTTCTAGATATTTATGGTCAATTCCATGCATTTTTATACAACTTCAGACATTTTATGATATTTTTAGAAGTTTGTAAATAATTTCAGAGATTTTTGAGCGTTCGTAGACAGTTATGGACATTTTTAGATATTTTTTAGATATTTTTTAGATATTTTTAGAAATTACCAGACATTTATAGATATTTTTGGAAAATTTTAGCGGTTTTTATACATATTTAGGCCTTCTTAGATACTTTTGGACATTGTTAGCGATTCTTAACAATTTTTGGACATTTTTACGCATTTTTAGAGATTTTTAGATGTTTCTAGACAAGTTTTGCGATTTTTAGAAATGCTTTGAGATTTTTAGATATTTTTTAATCATTTTTATACCATTTTAGAAATATTTGGACATTTTTATAAATTCTTAGGCATTTTTAGATATTTTTATGAATTTTCCAAGAATTTTTGGCATTCTAAGGTAGGTTTTGAATAATTTTTGCCATTTTTAGACATTTTTTAACTGTTTTAGAAATTTTTGGCCACTTTTAAACTTTTTTGAACGTTTCTAGACATTTCTAGACATTTTGAAAATGTTTAGAGGGTTATAGAAATTTTTAGATATTGTTAGATTGTTTTTAGACGTTTTTTACATTTAAAATTGCAGAAATTGTTGCTGTAACCTAACATAACCTAACATAACCTAACATAACATCAGATAACATATCCTAATATACCTTCTCAACAGCTAGAATGTACCTGTTTACACATTCGTTTTTAGAAAAAGTCTTCACTTCCTTACCCTTCGAATTCAGCATTATTTTTCCCGTGGCTTGAAGAATCCATCAATTTCTTCACGCAGTTTGCAATTTTTGTGTGTCCAGTTTGCACAAACATATAAATTATAATGTAATTTATGTTCACTTCTGTACTGTTTTTAGAAAATTTATAGTAATTTATGAAAAGTTACTGTTTATTAACAAAAATATTTACAATTACATTAACCTAACATGACCTAACCTAATCTAACATAACCTAATGTAACGTAACATAACCTAACCTACCCACGCAACAGCTAGAATGTACCTGTTTAGGAATTACTAGACATTTTTATATATTTTGAGACAATTTTAGGGATTTTTTAATACTATGAGCGATTTTTAGACAGTTTTAGGTATTTTTGCACAATTTTAGCGATTTTTAGACATTTTTAGGCATTATGAGATATTTTTGGACAATTTTAGCAATTTGTCAACATTTTTTAGATGTTTTTATGAATTTTTAGACATTCTTATACAATTTTAGGCATATTCTTAGGCATTTAAGACGTTTTTATGAAATTTTAGACATTCCGAGATGTTTTTAAACATGTTTAGGAATTTCTAGATATTTATGGTCAATTTTAGAGATTTTTACACAACTTCAGACATTTTATGACATTTCTAGAAGTTTGTAA
>JAODVP010089765.1:0-31655 GCA_025400035.1 Tetradonia laticeps
TTTTTTTGTGGTTATTGCGTTTGTTGACGTGCTCTAAACAGACTGCTCGATGTTTGTGTGACTGATACAAACATGCCTGTCTGCTCCTCATCCCGATGAGAAGTAAAAAAAAGCAAGTGGTCACGTGATCAAAAACCCATACAATAATCAAACGTCATATCATAGACTTCTTCGATTGCTCCATTGAAAGCAATGCATTTCATTAGTTGCTCTAAACATTTGCGTTTGTTGTATTGCATGCTCAAAACATGCTTTGACATGACGTCATCCACTTACTCTTGCTTGACCAAAGTAGAACGAACAAACCTATAGAGATTTGGAGTATACTTGATTAAAATTCATGGGTTTATAAAAGTCCGTAACTTTCAACAGGTAAAGTTTATTGGTAAATAAATGTATATTTGAAATGTTCCATATGTCTTTTATAAATATGTATTATTGAAAAAACCAGCTTGGTAAAAGTACTTAACCAAAATCCGAATCTTCTGTTGATACAACTCTTCATTTTTGGAAATAAAATCAAATTGCATTGGCAGTTCAATATCCTTACGGCTCTCCAATTCATCTTGATCAGCGATCATCATTTTCAATAGAAGTGCACTGGTTGTAAAACCTTTCAAAGAATACTGACTCCATTCATATTTTAAAGTTTCCCAAGTGTAAACGGACTTAGGACACTTTAACTTTTCCAGGTAATTCATCAAACTATCATGATACACTTTTAAATAATCATTTATGGAATCAAAAGTCTCTTGAGAACATCCAGCAGTGCAAAGGAAATAAGACAAATCAAGCACTGGCGATGACTTCCTAAACAATTGGAAATCTAATAAGCGGACATCTTCGATCTTGTTACTTTCACCATAACGGAACAGAAAGTTGTGCGTCCAATTATCTCCATGGAGATAAACATCATTTTCGCCCTTGGTGTGCAACATTTTCACAAATCCATAGTAATTATTTCCTATAAAATTAGCAACGGCTTCAATGTAATGCAGTTCTGTCTCTTCATCCAAGGAATCAACAATCTTCTCAATGAAACTCTTCATAAAACCGTTGTTTGTAAGGTTATCGAATTCTGTATAAATCCAGTCAAATTTGATGCCAATTGCCTTAAATTCCTCGGGAGATTGTGTTCGAAACGCGAAGGAAAAGGCATGATATCTTCCATATCCTATCATAATTGCGTTAATATGCGCAGCATCCATAGCAGTATTTAACTTGGGCCATAATTTAAATCCGTTTTCTGTCAGGTCTTCTAATACTATAGTATCATCAGAAGTATAATAACATTTTGGTATCATAGATAGATTAATACCACTTTCTGGGTAATTTCTTAATATTGAGCGGAAGACCTTGACAACCTGCTCATAAAAATTCGCTTCGTTTTTGCAAAGAAATTGATATTTCGAATCCTCGGGTTTTTGTTTGATGAATAAATGTAAATATTTATCATTTTCGTTTAATGCACCCAACTTATCGGATTCAATAATTGTGACCTTGTTAACAGAGGCCACATAGCCGTGGTTTGGAGCATCGTTGATAACAATTTGTGGATTTTTAAAGTTTTGCGTCTTCGCGATATGCATAAGCATTGTGTGTAACGTTGTTTGTGCCATTGTTCAGACACGACTGTTAGTTTGAGACGGACTTTAGTATCTCATAATTTATAATGAATGATGTTGCTATCCTTAGAAGTCCCAGTAACTTGCAGCTTTAAGACATTACATGCTGATTATTATTTGCATGGGAGAATTGTAGTTAAGGTGCGTTAACATAATTCATAGTATAACATTATAAATAAAATGTTATATGATATTTGGATTGTTCAAAAGTACAGATAAGAAATTAGATTTATCATGTTATTTTCCTAACAACTAAATATTTCACTTAAGAATTTATGCAATTAAATCACTTATTCTGTAGTTTAATAAAAACGTGTATTAAAAGTAATTAAGGTTATTAAGATTAACCTCCACTAACTATTTCAATTAAAGCTAATTAAAGACTCAATACATTAACTAGCACAGTCGTATTACGTATAAATTCATACCCGCTTTTATTTAAATACAAAAACTTGTTAACAAATGTCTATATCGAACTTATGATTATTCACTCTTCTCCTTAAACTCTTCACCTTCTTGTACTGCTTCACGTACAGGCGTGAAAGTAACAAACCAAAAACACGACCAGATAGGTAAAATTATACATGCAACAATCGAAAACAAGTTATTCCCGTAAATTAAATAATCTTCAATACTGAATCTTATAGCTTTCTGTAATGACATGTACGCCCTCGCTAGATTTTCCGCGATGGAATCATTCGGGAATGAAATATACGTATAGATTAACACGGTAGTGAAAGCTACTACAGCCGGATGCGCCGCTAGCCAGATAAGTTTCTGAATCCACGTACACTTTTTACACATGGTAGGATTGATTAACAAGGCGAGAGGAATGTAAATCGCGCCTAGAAACATCGCTAGTGAAATATTAAACATTGCAATCCAGTTTAACGCAATGGCAAACTCCATGAGCAGGACAATGTTTAAGAAAGTCATACTCATGAGATGCGGAATGCGTATAACTAGAGGTAAAAGAATAGGAATTATTGATATTGACGAGAAGGCTATTAAAATGGAGGAATCTAACTGATAACCGAATTGTATACCTAATGCAACTGCTCTTTGTGGAATGAAAGGAACGCAGAAGCCTAAAACGTGGAATAATAGAAAGACAACCCACATTCTACCGTATCCATGGTTTTTCTCTTTGAGACCTTGGTTGCACTCATCATTGAAAATTTGCTGCCATTCCTTCAATGACCTGGATTGAAGTTTGGGGTCTTTTGTGAAGACTACTTCTTTTTTGGTGTCGCCAATTTCAGTTTTGTTGTCAGATTCTACAAATATATTGATTAATATTTCAATTCTGTGTACTTAACAATTAATTAAATGGTTGAAAATAGGTAATTACTAACCTATCGAATAAGTCTCATGCAACTGACACCACTTGGCATATCCCTTGATATACAACGTTGCAATCAACAGAGCTAAAGCTGGAATATATAAACCAATCGAAATATAGCGATGATGTGCTGGTAGTAGGTAAAAGAAGAACGACTGATGAAATCGTTCGAGTAGATTGTTTAAACTCCTAAATGTTCCTTCGAGTATTCTTCCCATTGTGTAGAAACTAGCCCTAGGTTGCTTAGAATTTGTAGGGCCAAAACCTTCCAGGGTAAGTGCCTGGATTGCAAATCGGTAGAAAAGGCCGTGGTTTCCATTTGGTGTCTAATAAAATATAATATTATATATTTATTATGACTACAACTGAGTTTTATTACCAAGATTAGCAGAAAAGTGATACTAACCCCTGTTGCTTGTGTTGAAACCATACTTAATAAAGTAACAAAAGAATACTTCCATTCCTTGTAAAAAATGCGTAGTTTCTTAGGTAGGGCCATCAAAAACCTACTTGACAAACTCCAGTCTTTAAAAGGCGTGCGCACTTTATCAGCGGCGCGGTTTTTAAAAGTGACCTCAAGACCTTCCTTCATACACATTTTGTTCGCCAAATTAAACAAATCTAAGTTTGGAAGTTGACCATTTAAACCCTCGATTTTGATGTCTATTTTACCTTTAAAATTTAATCACTCTGTTAATAATATTGCAAAATTACTGATTATTTGGAGTTCTTCTTTAAATTATTTATGTTAAATGATAATGTTCTCTCTAATTAATTATATTTATTCAAACATCGGACCGGTTTCGACTTTGTAGTAATTTTTAAATCTAAGGTAATATTTAAATTAAATATTTCTTTTCATTGGTGTACTATTTTGCTAAAATGTATTCTTTAAGGTGTTTAATATACATACAATGTAAATTTAAAAATTAATTGTGACAAAGTGGCTCACTATTTTAAAAAACCGTTTTGAGCATTAGGATCAGCACATTTTATTGAACAAGAACTTAAGACTCTCGTTCCGCACGATTTGTTTTTCTTCCATTTTATGCTCAGTGTTCTAGGCTTAAAGAATAAAGGTATACTTACTAATATCAACATCATGAAACTCTAAATTAATCGCAGCTTGAATAGATCCAGCTCTTCCTTTCATATCGCCTGAATCCAAAACACCAGAAGTTCCACATGACACCCCATGATATGCTTCTAACCATGCCTGCATTCCAAGTTGTTCATGTTCAGTTATTAAAAGTATTAGATCTTTGGCCCAGTATTTCTCCTCTGTGAATATTACGATATAATGTTACCAATCACAACAAATTATTTTTTATCTTGACTTACTAATTGCAAACTTAGCAAAAGCCAACATTATTGCTATCGATGGAGCTGTAGTTGGATGAACACTAGTTTTAGGTCTATAAGGAACTGTTAAAACAAGAGCTTCAGTGCTTGCAGCCCTTGGAGCTCGAACTATGCCATAAACATTCTTTCCAGTGAACTTCTAAATGAATCACACAATTAGGCAATGACAATATGATAGATTGAATATTAGCTGCGTTAAAATGAAAGACAAAAAGTACCTGTCCTGTTCCAAATGGATAATTCAATGTGAAATTATGAGTGTAAGTGTCCAAACCAATTTGTTGCAATTTCGCTAACAGCCAAGGGTATGGCAGTGAATCATCATATTTCTTCATCTCGTCAAGCAATTCTGTATGGTATTGAACTGCTGCTGGTTCATCTCTGAATTCCGATTTAACTAATCCAGGTAGTAGTGCGTTTTCAGAGAAGTAAGTAGCTCCATTGAATTGGGGTGAAGCCAGAATGCAGAAGTAAAATATTCCAACCACATATAAAAACACACATAGTTTCGGGTAGTATTTTAATAGGAGTTTGATTGCTTTGCCATGTCCCGCACTAGGGTCTGTGAGAAGACCCATATTTTACGTAATATGATTGTTTAAATAGAACATAAAGGGACGAACCCTGTTCAGACACTTCACACGCGCACCAAGATCGCTCAGTTCACTTCATCTGTTTTGCCGATAACCTCTTGTTGTAAGAGCTGTAAACAAATTCAACGATATAAGACGACATATATCGATGAATTACGAAGTGCTGCCCTCTATAAAGCTTAATAAGCCGAAAAGTGTAATGTACTCCTTAATATTTACTACATTTACCAAATACAATGTTGATTTTCATTATCATAAATAATCTAAACTTTTATTTCATATCTGTTGATTTTTAATCATTTTAAGAAGCACCTAGAGTTTAGTTATTTTTGTGTTGATTAAAATTGGTATGGTAGCCCTTATAAAAAAATCTAATTTATAAAAATTACAACTTCTAAACACTAAAAACATAATATTTCGTTTAATAATATTCATGCAAAAAGCATTATTATTTACAATAACAGCAAGTGTTATATTGTAGATGATTTTTTGTTTTTGTGTAATTCAAAACTACAATTTAGTTATATTTTCGCTGAACTTGAATTTGTGTGGTAGGACTGCAAATGCCAAGGCTGTTGCATTTGACGTTTCACTGGTTGTTCGGCGCTGTTTGTGTGTGTTTACATAATTGTACTACATTTGTTATTTGTCATTATAGGAACAATAAGCGTGATAATTATTCATCGTGTGATATTCAATAGAAGCGAAATTTATGTTCCTTATCGCACCGCAACTAAGTGATCTAATGCAATAACAAAGTGAGACGAAGGCGCTCGCCCCTGCTACGTTTACACCTGAACATGAATCACAATAATAGATAATTTGGATGTCGACGATTGTCGAACAATAAGAACAATAGGAGCGAATCAATAAAAAGTTTGGAGGCATTTAATCAATTCGCGCATCGGATCCAAGCCAATGCCACACACGCGAATCGTCTGCACTTGTTGAGAACGTCAACTTCATAAAAACGATATTGTAAGTTTGCTTTAATTTCTATCATTTACATTCCAAGTCATTGCGTGCGTAGAGAATTAACTTAATTATTATTATTAAGATATTATTGAAACGTGAAGCAATGTAATAAGTTGCAGTTAATATCAGAACCAACAATAAGCTGAGTTAAGCTTATAAAATTCGCTTGCAAATAAAAGTAAAAGTGATCAAGTATATTTAGAATTTGTGTCTATGTTTAACCACATCATCATATCATCTGTACATCAGAGTTATTTTTATAGTAGTACATAGATAGTAATAATTTAATGCAGGGCACTAACTCTTGCATGTTATAATATTATGATATAGGTTATGTTAAGCATTATTATCACATTTGAATAATTAATTACACTATCTTAATTAATTAATGTAATCTAGCGATTACAATTTGATACAGTATTATGATTAATTTAGTTTCTTATCAATTAAACTCCTAATAATACCTTAAATTGTATTAAACGACCAACATCCTCTTAGTAACAAAGAAAACTAAGTGTAATTGTATTTATTTAACACCTGTTACAGATGATGTTGCCCTCATTGATATCGCCATGGGGACACCTGGCGATCAACGCAGACTTAAACACTTAAACGATTCCAAACACTTTCAGCTGGAGGATCTTCGCCGTGATGAAGAGCATGTACAATCTAAAGCACCACAAACAAGTATGATATTTATAATACTTTTCTGCGAGATATTTCCGTTTTGTCGTGACATATTTTTATTAGAAGTATAAGTTTTTAACGGTGCAACTTCGCATACATTCGGATACGGCTGTAACTTCGATTTTAAGGATAGCATTACAATAATAAGGGTCATTCCATTTGAAATCAAAAAAAAAATTGTTTTCAACTTCGTAGTTCTGGAATTCTTTGAAACTCTCGTTGATTATAATCTTTAACAACCTGAATTCAAATATGATTTTCAAAACATTCCAACTCCCACAGTTTTCGAGTTATTAGGTTTTGAAAATCGCGAAATAATTTTTGGGCACGCTCGGCTAATTAAAAAAAGGTTATATCTCTAGTTCTATGAATCCTAGATAGCTGTGCGATGGTTCACATGAAAGAGAATTTCAAGGATTTATTTAGATACCAATATTGCCCAGTTTGAAAAATTACAATTTTATTTTTGAGAATCCAAAAAACGTTTTTCATAATTTTTTTGACTTTTTTACACAGGAAAAGAGTCAAACTCATATTCTTTTTTCAGAATAATTACTTTTTCTAACAATTGCAATTCTTGAAATAATACGTAAATAGGACCACAACTTTTGCAATGAATATTTGTTCATAACATCTGATCCCATAACGGTCCCACTCTGAAATTTTCAGTATATTTTCACTAGATATCTATTATAAACATATATTAATTTTAATTAAATAAAATACACTAAGTCAAAACAATTTTGGAAAACGTTTTTTGACCGCAGACGACCGTGCCCAAAAAATGAAATGCGATAGTGCGGCAGTTCCAGTAGGTTAACCGGGAGGCAAGGAAGGATAATTGCATAACAATTCCACGATTTTTTAAATTTTTACGCCAACATATTTTTGATAAAATTTTAAAAAGAGAGAGAAACCTCAAATATGTATTCTCGAATACGTCGAATATTCTCTATACCCTGCAATCTATTATAACCTATCAAATTTAAAATTTCGGAAGCATTAGTCCTGTGGCCATACTAAAATCCAGCAACGTATATATTCAAGAACAAAAGATGTTCTAACATAAAATTCTCATCTCTGATGATAAGCAAGGTTTTCATTATCCAGTTTCTACCGGAACCGACCCAAAACATGTACATCTTATTGAAATTGTATGTTTTTAGGTTTTGGGAAAACGAAACATAAAGTTTGATGAAGGTTAGATTAGTAATTATTCCTTATTTGTAGTTGTCAAGAATGAATTCCAATCGCACGAGACGATCAAATCCGAACCACTGGAGCAGACCTACATCGATAGCTACTTCCCAAAGCAGAAATGTCCGCATGTCAAGCCCGAAACACCATGCGAGGCCGACCTGGACGCTGCCGGCCCGTCCGGTATGCAGACGCCCAAGTCCACCGGCAACCACAAGGCGAAACACAACGACGCGCCGAAAAAAAGCAAAAAGACGGCCACGAAAAAGCAGTACGAGTGCGATGTATGCCAGAAGTGTTTCCAGAATCTGAACAAATTCGCCAAGCACCAGCAAGTACACGGCAGCGGCTCACCGTTCAAATGCGAGCACTGCAAGAAATCCTTCTCCTCCAAGTTCAAACTCGTGCGCCATGTGCTCATCCACTCAGACCGCAAACCCTTCAGCTGCACGATGTGCGAGCGGACGTTTCATCGCAAGGATCATTTGAAGAACCATATTAAAGTGCACAGTCCGTGCAAGAAGCTGTACGTATGTCATAAAACCAGCTGCAAGAAGGAGTACACTTCCCTTATTAGTTTTAAGAAACACCTCGCGTTCCACGCTGCCGAGGATGGCGAGTTAACCTGCCTGATTTGTGACAAGTCGTTTCAGACGAAAGACGAGATTTTGTATCATTTGAAAGTCCATGCGGGTAGTAGAACAGTGAAGAATCCTGAAGAGAAGAAATACTGCTGTGATCATTGCGAGAGAAAGTTTTTCACGAGGAAAGATGTGCGGAGACATATGGTTGTCCATACGGGGAGGAGAGATTTCCTGTGTCAGTTCTGCCCGCAGAGGTTCGGCCGGAAGGATCATTTAGTGAGACATATTAAGAAGTCGCACTCGCAGTCAAGTGTGAAAGCTGAAGAGCCTGAGGTCGCCACGTCAATGGTGATCAAGGCTGAGGTGGACGAGTCCAGTCTGTCGCAGCCGGAGGATTTCGGCGAGAGCTTGGATTTGGACGCGTTGCTGGCGCCGTTGGATGGCTATCTGCCTCCGGCGCATACTCAGGGAGAGCTCGCCGATCTCGGCTGCGAAGTATTAGATGTGATACCTGATCCCTTAGCGGGGACGTCTTTGGACGCGTCGAGCGCCAGCGGGGAGGACCTGCTGCCGCCCATTGACGACATCAACTTCTTGGACTATTTGCAAGATGGTACGGTGCGGGAAACCACACCGTTGCCGGCGTTCAGTCAAATATTCCATCATCAACAGCCACAGCTACCACAACCGCCATCACCGAGGTAACGAGGTAAGGTTTGGGTTAGGTTGGTTTTATTCATTTGAAGCTCTAAACAAAAGAATTTTAGTTTGTTCTCTTTGGAAGTCATTTTTAATTCCAGTATGACTTTAATTACAATTATTTAATTAACTTAACGTTGCCAAATCTATATTTGTGTGCCCAGCCAGGTATATCTCAATTTTTTTATTTTACATTATTAAGTTTTTGGTGTTTTTAAGGTTCACACTGAGTATTCCGTTTATTGTTAGTTAAGTTTTGCACTTATTGAATGTAGAGGTTGATTTCGTTGATTTGTATTTCAATTTAGTTCTTTGACTTATAAATTTGTCGTTGCGCATTCAAACTAAATTTGGCAACGATTACCTGAACTTATAAATCATGAAATTCTAAGTAATTGAAGCCATTTACTTATGAATATATAGACAGAGAGTAAGTTTGCGGAATTGGCGTGATTTACAGTAAGATTCGGCTATTTTCGGGCATCTTCCAATGATGTTGTTGCTCGTGCTGTCACGGAACTGAAGGAACAGAAATAAATACTATTTTAGACATTTAATTTTAACGCACTCCTCAAATTCAAAGTTAAACTCAAATCCAGTGCGAAAATTTTTACGTTAGTAGCGAGGGTAACTTTTCAGAATGACTGAACCTTTATTTATCCGACCCATCACAATATCAGGTGGTTGCAACTGCCTTATTATAGGTTAGTTTAAACACCTAGAATTCTAACAGACAATCCAAAAAGTAACTTCATAGCTTATTTTTAAGATTTTGCTTACAATTACAGGAACATAGTGGTAGACACTGAATGGAGAAACTATTTATTAACATTTCACCAAAATTGATTAACTTTACACAAAGTAAGATAAATTCTTGTGTGCAGTGCGCTGTACTAACATGTGCTGCATTGGGTACATGTGTATGTATGAAACAAACTATTTTAACCTTGAGTTTATGAAGGTCTACTTGAAACTGAAAGAAAAGCGTTCACTGTTTTTGGAATTCTTTCTGTTTTCGAAAGATTGGAAAAACAGGAAAACATTCAGTAATGTGCCGACCATTCACGAAAATAGCCGAACAACACGCTGCGGCTTAAACTCTGCCTAGATATTCATAAGTCTATGATTCAAGCGAATCTCTGACACATCACATTTGCTTCAATGAACTTAAAGAGTCACTACTAATCCACACTCAATCCATCATAGTTTTGAATAATCCAAAGATAAGAACGCTAACACTTTAAGTGTAGTCATTATATTTTTATACCCCAAAAGTGTTTTTTTAAATATTTATTATATTTTTGTTTTTTATACTTGTAACTCTAACGCATAGCATATTCAGCATTAGTTTAAGAGATTCTATTTATATACGCATATATAAGAATTACATTGTAAGCGGATATTTATTGTTGAAATATGATGTCGCATTATCAGGTTTTTATCAGATTTTTACATGCCCGTGGACCGTGATAAGATGTAAATGTGATAAGTGTTCCGAGGTCCATGTGGCACAACAATCAGATGTGGAAAATGGAAATTACGTTCGCTGTGCTATATTAAGTTTGCTTCTCACACTGCGATTGCGCCGATAAAGCCCCGAGACAATGACACGAATGATGATAATTGATAACTGATAACACATAATAGATAACAGTTCAATGTCATTGACAATAAACTTTTGGAGCGGTGTGTTATCATAATGATGTCGGACTAATAAGTCTTCACTGAACTTGTTGTTCCGAGTTAAAGAAAAAACTATTTACCTGAAACGCTTCATTGCTTTTAGTTGTTGTTTATTTACTATGTTCATAGCTGTAGTTCTAGTAGTAGTTGTTATTATTTATTTACGTTATGTTAAGATTGGAGTTTATCAATTATCAAGTTTATTAATTAGTTTTGGAACCTGAACTTTGAAGATTTGAAGATCGAATTACCTCTATCGATCTGATCTTGTTTATTTAGTTGTATGCTTCGGGTCACCTTTGAAAACCTTTGAGTAATGTTTATTATCTATAATTGTTTCATTCAATTCAAGAGCAATCAGAAGCAATCTTCTTAAATATTACAACCAGTGAAATATTTTACTTAATAAACAAATGAAACTTACACAAAGTACAAAATGCAGAATACTGAATTAGTTTGCGTTAGGTTACCATAATGTCGTTGTATATAGAAACAATGAGCGTTTGACGATGCATTCCTCCTCCGTGTATAGATATTAATAACTGAATTATTGCGTGATGTCCGACGATGTCGAGACGATTTGATTTTGTCGTATCTACCTCAATATTTTAAATATTTTTGCAACAATCATTGCTGGATATTCAGCTAGTCATAGTTTGTAAGATGGCCGGAGTATGCGGATGTATTTTTCTAAGGACACATTTTGATGTAAGGAATTGTAAAAGATTTAAGAGATTTAAACATGTTGAACATTCTGTTGGACAGGGTGAAACTAAACTATGTATATGGATTGCATCATTGCAAATGATATGTACCTATTTATCGGATTTACAATGTAAGAAAGATACAAATTTGGATGGGAAGCAAAAGTTATCACGAACATTAATTGTACATAAGAGTTTTACTGTTAACAACTATTCTATATATTTTTATATTGTAGTACTGCATAATAATAAAATATGATGTATTTTAATATTTAAACTACTTTTTGAAATAGTTTTTAAGACAAGCATATTTTACCAAATAATTGGCTCTTAATACTCACTGAAACGCAATCCTGGTTATGTGCTTGCATGTTACAACAGATTTCCCAGGACAAGTTTTTGAAAAATCGGGTTTTCATTGCCAATTGGAAATTTCATTGTTAATGTCTCTCAATTATGAATATTATCATCATCAATCATCAATCAATATTGTGGAAATTTTTGTTAAAAAGGGCATTGAAAAACTTTTTGGATTGACGAATTTGTAAAAAGTAGTACTTTGCTATAAAAATCGAGCAGTTTGTTTTTCATGACCGCGCGCTGGGAAATCAGATGTAACTTGGAAGTAATAGGTAAATGAATGTTCTATTTTACAGTTAAAGACATTCCATCAGTTGGCACCAGTTTGGTAACCAAATGTGCTTATGTAAAGGTGCCTCAAAAGTAACATCAAAATTGAGGATCTTTTATTTCAAATAGTTCCCCTTAATACATTTTTGGTTTTCTTCAAGTTTAAAACTTTCTTAAAACGCGTGTAGGACATATTGAGACATTGTAAAGAGGCCATGGAAATGCTGAAGCCATTTCCATGGCCTCTTTATCTATAAGTAACTTACTATTCCTGAAAATAGGTATAGAATTTCGCTTGACGGATATCAGATACTGGTGCAGGAGAATATCCGTCGCAATTAAATAACGCCAGGCTATGCTTCAATTATAAAGTAAGTAAGTTCATTACGTGCACCACGTTTTTAGTACGAGTGATGTATAAATCGCAGCTGACTACTTTATTTTCATATTTTTAGGCACACTTATAAAAACGTCGCTTTTAGATTTTTTAATCTAATATAATTTTTTCATTATCACATACAATGTTAGAGTTATTAAAGATTTTTGAAAATACATAGAAAATACCGTAGTTATAAATAAGAAAAGTTGAATTTTGATTCTTAAATGTAATTAATTCATATCTTCGAAAGAAATTAAGATATCACACGGCCTTTGAATCAATAGGAAATTGTACATCGGATGCAGTTTTAAAATATAAAAAAATTCAATTTAAAAAAAAAAAGAAATTCTAAAGCCCTTTTAAGAGAAACTATTATAATAATAAATTTAATTGGAATTGGTTTAGATAAAACTTTTATGTAGAGAAAACTTAAGCCTATGCTATTATCAAAATTTCAGATCAATCCGAGAACTTTCACGGAAAACGACCACGGAAAAAAACTGAAATTAGGTCTCGGAAAAATTTTAAACTTACAGAATGAATGCAGATTGAAACGGGGAAACCATATTTGAAGGTATTTTATCATTATCACATAAAATGTTAGAGATATTAAAGATTTTCGAAAATTTCAATTTTTTTTAAGAACAAAATACTTGGGAATAGCATGGTTCTTTAATTAAACTTTAATTAAAATGTTAAATTTACTTCCAAAACTACTGTCAATCTTAATATTAACAAATACACGCTCAGGTGTTTGAAACTCATGCGTTCAAATGTCAAAATCATAATGACTTAGTAGTTGTGATTATAATTGTCACCTCTAAGCCGAATGTGTTCGAATTATTAATGGTCAAGATATATGTCTACGATGGCCCAATGACAGAGCCCTGCAGTACCCATGCAGTCGTCTGCGGTTCGATTCCCAGTCGTAGGATATCTTTTCATTAATCATTGGAACCTAAATAATATTGGAATATGAAATTCCATTAATTATAATGTTAAATTTACTTTCACAACTACTTTCAATCTTAATATTAACATATACAGTAAACTGATTGGACCAAAAATAATCTCAAGAGGAACAGCATCTTTTACTCTATAAAATGATGCTGAATAAATAAATTTGGCATCTCTTCTGCTGCACCTTTCTTTTCCTCTCATAAATGTTCAGCCCAGTGCTGTCATTCATCAATACCGTTCGGTCGTTTGGCTGTTGAGAATGGCGAAGTACTTGACATCGTGCATATTCACATCGATATTTGTGTGCTTTATTTCAATCTGATAGATTCTGAGCACATTTCCGTCGTTTGATTCTGAGGTCATGACGCACTGAAGAAATATGTCGATTTTTTTCTCAAAGTCACTATACCTGAAAATGTTTTATTTCCATAAATGGATATAAGAAAATGTTAGAGAACAAACGCCAACTGCACACCAGCTTCTATACCAAAATAGTCTGCTTCACCCACAGACCCGATCTCTATCGGAAGTGCTAAAAGACTCCAGGAACATTATATTCGCGTGCAGGATCAGAAGTAATAATATTATTGATTTCAAATTATGAAATTTCCTTCATAAATTAAATATACATATTACTAATATCAGATCATACTAGACTTCCAATGTCTATTATAGTTTTGCGGTATTCTGGACTCGATTAACCAAGTTCTCCGGTAGTGTGAGCAGTGGATAATGGGAGAATCTGAAAGAAGTCTTTTATATAGAGAAAACGCAGGAACGCATTAAGAAAACACAAATGTTACCACTAAATAAACGAATAACTTCAAGGAACAATCGGAATTTTATTAGTTATATATTTGAAATAAATTAACATTCATTTGGCTCTTGGTGTCACATTCAAATATCAGTACACAATGTTTTATACAAATATAACATCATTTAACAACATCTCTCTCAATATAGCTTTGTTTAAACTCTACCGCAATCCCTACATTCACTATAAACTGAACTCTAGCTAAATATCAGAAAACCAAACAATACGCGCACACTTCACTACATTCTAGCCCCAAAATAACGAAACAATTCAGCAGATCCAGGCATGAACTAATTGTGGCACATCCAACATAGTAACATAGCTACTTAAAAGTCGGCAAGTCATTTCGCGAATGTATGCAAATATAAGTCCAGGCACACATACAATACAAACATTATATATAATACGTATAAAAATCGAAGTGTAAGCGGTTTTCTCTAACAAATCTAACACGTATCTACCGCCCGCGCATACGAAACAAAATAAATCACATAACAGAGCTTACAGAACGACTCGCATTTACATAATACTCTAATAATCTAGTCGTGAACGTTTGGACGATGTTTCTGTGTCTTTAGCAGCTTTTATCTCACGCCATTTTTGTTTTCTGATTTACAATTAACAATAGTCATTTAGTAGTAGTCGTCGCCAAACTCTGTACCTAGTTATTAGTTAAGTAAGTAGTTTAAGCGGAATGGTAGAGTATGATATTTGTAAGTTTTCCATTCATAAGAATAGAAATAAGAAGCATTTTGTTGGACTAGTCTGTCTTAATTCGAATGAAAATGAAGAATTTTTCCTTCCAAATATAGACCGGATAACTTTTTAATGAGAAATGAATAAGTTCTTACTGTAAGTTGTAATTGGAGAAATAAACTTCTAACATAACCAAACTTTTGAAAGTCCTTGCTTCCAATTTCCAACACATAGACAACAAGCGTAAATCTGTAACATTACAACTTGGAAGTTATCCTTATATACACTAATAATTACAATTATAATTGTATTACAATGAGGATGTCCACATTACCTGTTTCTGTTCTTGCAAGTTTGCTAAAGTCTAGGCCTGCATTACCCGGATATACGAAAATAAATCTATAAACCATGTATTCTGTTATGTAATTCTGTATTATTGTCCTATAATCCTCGATGGTAATCTGGACATCCCTGACAACAATTGCAAAATGTGTGGAAGTTATAGTTGATTTTGTATCTCGTTACAAAATATCTAATAATTGGAATGTGATCTCCTGGCACGCTTTAATTAGTAGTAATTTGCTCGTAATTTCACTAACTCGTGATGATATCACATACGCACTCTCTTACAAAGTATTACTCTGAGTTAATGTTAATTGGTCTAGATAATTAGTTAAAGTAGCGTTACGCAAACAAATGATATGGAGCAGAGTCGCTTGATTTGCACAACGCTGATTGCGCGCCGCCGCCTTCTATCGCAGCGCTGCCGACATGAAAAAATCATTGGATTCGTCGTGCCACTCGTCCATCGGCGGGCCGAAGCTTTCGTTAAAGAACTGATCGATCTCCTTGTACAGATGTATCAGCGCTTTATGGCCGAATGCGTGGCTTTCGTCCGGGTACACCTGAAATGCAACAATTGAGAGAGCATCGTCTTGAGCGGATGTGGAGGTTCCCGACAGTTACTACTTGTTACTTTTTGGGGTTACCTCGCCGAGCATTTGGTACCGCGGACTAATAGTAACGAGTAGTAACATGTACACGAATGGATGCGTCTTAGGCCAAAAAGATATCCCACTCGTCCCGATCAACGCCGAAATACTCGTGCAAAAATTGATCAATGTACGTATAGAGATGCAATTGCGTTTTGCGGCCGAATGGTGCACGCTCGTCTGGGTACACCTGCAAAGAATAGCTCAGTTACACACATTACCAACGAATGCCGCAGCGGGGCAATGTTATGGCTGATAGTTTTGGCGGTTTGTGGCGGCAGCTTGCATTCTCTAAAGACACGCATAGACTAAAAAGCGCACGGTACACATACACAGCGCAGAGGAGCACACAACATTGAAGAAGAGATCGGAGCGAGAGTGGGAAGTTAGCAAAAACATGTCATTCACGTTATTCACATTACTTCTAATGTTCCTGTTTGAAGTTGAACGTGTCCCAGCACGTTTTTGGTTTTGCTAACTTTGTTAATACATAATAGGCCAGTAGACAGGTGTTGCGCAAGTTAGCTAAATGTTCCAACTTACGACTTGCTGGAAGAGAATGCCTTGTTCGATCATGGACTTGGCGAACATCATGGAATGCTGCGGGTTGACCTGCGTATCGGCGGTGCCATGCACTAGCAAATAGTTCCGGTCGTTGAGATTGCCTGCACGTTTGGTCAGGTCCGCGCTTTGGTACTGGATGATTTGCTCAGATGGAAAGCCAAAGTATTTCTCCGTGAAGAACGAATCTGGAATTAGAAATGATCTTAGTTTCAAGCAATGTTGGCTTCATAGAAGTTAACGCTGCAAACTCACTAATTGATGGTAAAACATATAGTTGAAGCGAATGTTAAAGTTTTAGATTGTAAATTCCTACTTATTATGTCTAAATTTTGATAACTTCCAGTTGAAACAGGAAGTTATAAACTTTACTCTTACTATAGTAGATTCTACTCAATCGAATGCCAAAAGCTCTTAGAGAGGGTGCTATGATCTTCAATGCGTAGTTTGCCACAGCATTTTGTTTTAAACTAAGTATTAGAAATGTTAGAAAACTAATGATGACCCAGGTGATGTTGGGCTATATCCCAGCCGCCAAAACGATAGATACATAGATGACCTTCATTTCTTCGTTGGCCACATCGCTTACTCTAAAACTACAAGAAAACTGCAATAGATAGCGTATATCCGTTTAAACATGATGCAGTGTTGTGTATATAGAGGCTTTAACTTCTGATTTTACCCGGAAGTGACCAATGTCGGAACTGAATATTGAACACCTTATGATTATCTTGCTAAATTTAGTAAGAAAAGAACATTATGATAACTTACTATAGTATAACCAGTTTGTAATCGGAGATATGCTCACTGAACAGTTGAGGACCTGCTGAATATCTTGCAATAACAACATAGCGGCCACGTATCCTCCATACCCACTGCCCACAGCACAAATCTTCTCCCTATCAATGAACTTATTGAAGTTGTCCCTCAAATAAGTTAATACTGCAAGTTGGTCTTGCACTTCAACTCCTCCAACCCTAGAAATTCCTCACAAGTAATCACAACTTATGAACAATAAACACAATCCTCACCTCTTAAATATCTCCCTTCGCATCTTCTCCCCTTGATATCCAGACCCGCGCACATCAATGTGTGCCACAATGTAACTCCTCGTACTAGCAAGAAACCAAGGCCATGACAATTCCCATTTCTCCGATACCGACTGTGAACCGGGCATTGAATCGCTACAAAATGAGGTCAACATTTACAACCTTATACACTCATAACGTTTACCACGTAACTTATTCTTTGATTATTATACTTACACGATGAGAATAAGGGGAAATGCAACATCCTCGTACTCCCTCAACACAGGCGGCAAATGTAACATCACTTGCGCTTTGTAGGTTTCATCCCCATCGTCGATATCTACATGGAACTTCTTAATTCTGGGCTTGGAGAGATTCCTCACTTTGTTCCTGAGTGCAGCCGACGCGTCCAAAATCACCATGCGATAATTGGTCACAGTCTCGACTAGAAACAGCACGGGAATGTCGGGTCCAAGGCACTCCTGCACGTAGTACCGGAAGTTCTTGCTGAACATCACATTGTTGTAGTCGCACTTGTAGTAGAGCAGCATCGTATCGTTGAGCAGCGTGTCGTTCATCAGGTCCCCATCGAAGGCCGTGAGATTGAAGTCGATCTTCGGCTGGCACGTCATGCACGTCCACGCCTGCGTCGAGTTGGTGTCCCCGATCTTAAACAAGTGGCGCACGCCGGGATTCTCCTCGTGGGTGGCGATAGCATAGCTGTGGGTACAAGAGAGTTGTAATAGCAGTTTTTCACACGTACGTAGCGCACGTACATCAAGTGGTTATCCTCGTCCCATCCCATTATACGCGTCACCTCGAATGCGCCGTGTGTGAGCGGGATCACGTGCTTCGACGCCAATTGACAGATGTGCATGAAGTCCCCGTTGTTGCCGTCCTTCACCGGGCATCGGATCAACGCCTGTTCGCCCTGACGCGCGAACAGCGGATGGAAAATCGGCTCTGTCCATCCGCAGCTCTGCTTGTTAGTTGTATCACAGGTGGTCTTTTCTGTGTGGAACTGTGGATAAATTAATTTTTATTATCTATATCTGCGTGGATAGATGGGTCATTACGTTGGTGCAGTTGTAGTTGTCGGCCGCTTTGCATTGCAGAATAATCGACGTGTTCTGTCGTCTATTCAGCCATACGACGCTGACGTCGTTGTCGTTGTAAAATCGCGCGCTCGTTACGTAGCTGCCTGTTTCCACGCTATTCGTGGGCTTGATTTCTATTGGCGAGATGTTTTTCAGGGACTTTTTCAGATTCCATATCCATACTGATGCGCTCGGATTGTTTGTCTCCACCTAGGACCAAAGATCTCATTATATAAATTTGTCAGGCTAGACGTTTGTAAGAGGATTTCTATTCAACAAAAACCTTACCTGCGGATACTTGACCGTTTTAATCTTGGGATATTTCTCCTGCGGATTCCTACTGTCGTACCACGGGTATTTGTAATCCTCTACCAAGGAATCGTTGAAGCTGAGATACAAGAGATTCATGCCGTCTGGAGAGAACCAAAGCGCGTGGTCCGTTCGCAGCAGTTCGGTCTCATAGAGCCAGTCGGGCGTACCACTATAGATGCCGCCTCCGGCCCCGTTACTCGTAATCCGCCGCACGAGTTCTTTCTGCATGAAAGGTTTGTAATAGATATCGTTTTCGTAAACGAAGGCGATGGCCGACCCGTTGGGGGACCAAGTGGCGTACTGCAGGTGAGGCGCATTCTCATCCGTTTCATTAGGTGATAGTGGTTTTCGAAAGCTGCCGGATAAGAACTATATTATCTATCGAGGTATATAGTTAATGTCTTTGTGTTTAGCTTTGGGTGTCCAATCCAGCGTAAACACCGCCGTAAACTCCAAACTCAAAGAAGGCATTAGCTGACGATTTATTGTCGCCTACCTTGTGCTGCGGTCGTAGATGTAATAGCGTGCGAGCTTCGTATGCTCGTAGAGCTTGATGACGTCGGTTATGAGAAGCACGTACTTTAGGTCGTTCGATATCTTGAAATCGACGGCGTTGTATTGTCTCTGGGGAGCGGAAAACAGAACCACTTTAGCTGCGCACAGCAAAAACGCGAGTGGAACTACATTGCAGTTCCCGACCGCAACGTCTGTAATTTGCAACTTAGATTGGGAGTTCAGCTCAAAGGCTTCGCCAAACTTGCCGCCGCCTTGTTGCAGATTTATTTACAGCGTTGGCTCAGACAACTAAAAGTGCGCGTGGATGAGTTCGCTTATCGGCGCAGCTCCAGGAAGGTTTTATTAATGACTTACAAATGTAACGTTGGTAACAAGGACTTCCGTCGTCAGGTTCTCGGCGTTGTAGAGCGTGACGCCGCCGTAACGATCCTGGTAGACAAATTCCGAGTCTGCAAGCAGGAAGTGCACAGTGAGATAAAAAGTGAGCGGCAACTCATGTGGAAAGTGGGATTTTTGTGCTATGTGTAGAGTTTGCTGCAATGAATTTTTTTTCGTTTAGGGGAGTGTGTAGTTGGACTGGTTTCTAGATACATGCTGCTAGATTCTCTTTTTAGTTGTTTAAGAATGCCGGCGAGTATTACATTCTTTCGTGCATTAGTAGCGTTCGTTCCGCACCATTTCGTTCCGGGTTGATCTTTGGGTAACAAATTTCAAATTCCACTTGTCTCAGAGTCAACGAAAAAAAGTAGCGCGCCAAGTGTAAAATCAACGACAGATTGTTTCGAGTACACAAAATACAATTAGTTAAACTTTACGTTTAGCGTATATTTAATAATTTTTGTTTAAGTTGACATATTAGATTTCATTTGGGACCCTAACATTTTTATTTTTAATTGAATGAAAATTGAATTTCTGTGTTTATTGACAATGAAATTAAATTCGGAAACTCAACGACGTTGTAAGAGTTTTTCCAACATTTTTCGGCACCTGGCATCAACATTCCTCCCATTTCTCTAACGCAATTTACTGGCACGAATGCCTCGATTCTGCCTGCGCGGAAGCCCAGAAATCAAATCAACTCCCCTGCGAGACGTGAGCGATGCTGTCGATTGTCGTTTGTCAGTCTTTTTCTTCTATTCCCAATTCTAGCCGCAGGGGCAGACGCAATGAATACAACAAACTCACAGCTACAAATTGGTCCAACACCTTTTGCAAAACCAATCTTAATACAATTACTAGATATACTATAAATAATTTGATAAACTGGCTTGGAAAGAAATGTAATTTATTGTTGAATCATCGCCTCCATCTAGTCCTTATTGTTTGTCCATTAGTTCATTTATCAACTAATGTAGACAGGGTTTGAAGCTCGATCATTTTAGTGCAAGTCTTACGGTTTTTTTATCGAACTTTATCGGTTCTGGTGAAAAATCTCGAAATAACTATTGAATTCAATTGATGATAAAAAACGTTGCCAGTTGGGTTCATGAATCATGTGTTTTAAATTTCATTCTATTAGAATAATGTATAGGTAATAAAAAAACATTAATTTCATCAGATGATTTTTTAACTGATATTTGAAGCTAATGTAACTGTTAAAAATTGAATATAAAGGAGTTTTTAACGGCTTATTTATGGTCAAACCATTTCAAAAACTACCTTGGTTAAAGTACTTTTGTTTTAAGTGTCATTTATGCGCGTCATTTATAGTTTTGCATCAACCTTCAAATCTTGTATATTAATCAACAAACTTATTCTTAAATTTTTGGTTAGATGTCATTGAATTATTTGATTAATTTAATTGCATGTACAGAAAATATTTTCAAAAAATGCGTCATATTTAGTTTTATTTAAAATATTTGTACCTGCACTATGTTTGTCATAATAGTATTGACATTTTCGCGTATTTATAATGTTTTGAGAAATAGATATCTCCAAGAAAATGTAGTGTAGTAAAAAATATAATAATTTTCTTATGATGCTTTGGAGTTTTTTAATAAGAGAAACATTATTCAGTCTTCTCCAATATATTTATATTTTATTACCCTGACCGGTTTCTACTATTAACAATAAGTCATAATCATAGATCTCCAAAAACGTATTATTTAAATAAAGAAAAGATTGTTTAGTTTAGGTACTTTGGATTATTTATTATATTAATTATATATCTGTCAAATCCAATATTTTATTATTAAAACCTGACCGGTTTCGACTACTGTGTAGTCATAATCATAGCTTTGTCGCGTTTTTAGTTGTTTGATATAAATGTAAAGAATGAATAATGACATTTATATCAAACAACTAAAAACGCTTCAAACCTATGATTATGACTATACAATAGTCGAAAGCGGTCAGGTTTTAATAATAATATATTGGATTTGACAGATATATAATTAATATAAAAGAAAAGATATTATTAAAAGAAAAGTTGAAAAGAAAACGATTGTAACGAATGTCAATAACGAAGGAGTAATAAATAAATAAAATAATTAATTACAAATAATAATAACAATAATGAACTAGAAAAGGCTGTGTAATAACAAACCAACGGACAAAAAACGCACACAGAAAGTAACTTCAAACAAGTAGTCTTTAAAAATAGAACACAAAAGAAAAACAATGTCATTTATAATCCGAATGTTAAAAATACCCCTGGTATTAATGTATAGCTAAATATGTTATCATATTTGGTATTGTTATTATTATTTAAAATTTCTAAAAGAAAGTTTTCGTGATGGAAATTTAATTTTAAATTCATTAATTTGGCATTAAAAACTTCAGATTTTGAAGAATTAAAAAATTACTAGGAATATTTCTCCTAAAAAATATATACATGTAGTACAAAAATGAATAATTAATTTTAACAGTAAATATCATATTAATTAAAGGAACTTACGTTATTATGATGAAATTTTAGTGTAATAAAAAAGTTAATATTGATAGATTTGACAATTAATTTGAGGATGGTTTATATTTTTTCAAGAGTGTTCTCAAATTTTAATAATTAATTTTGTTATTGTATAGTGAAAATTTTTAAATTTACATATAAAATATTTGTAATGGTAGAAATAAAAGCATTCATAACTTTACCTTATAATCTGAAGGAACTAGATTGCAGTGACTTCAGTTTAAAAAAGAAACTAAAACAATGGATTGAATTCAATAACATAGGGTTAAGTTCAGATATAATTAGATAAATCGTTAACTAGTTCTGGAAATCTGATATTTCTTTTATAAAAAAAAGTTATATGTATTTAAGCTAACATAGTTTTCAAGTTGTAACCATTTAAGTTATAACCGGACCTACGCACGGAAAATTGTATTGTCTCTATAGAGCATGTACGCATATGGAACTCTGGTTAAATTTATAAATAAATAAATAAATATGGTGGAGAAATATAGTATTTTTCGATTATTCGATTATTGTAAAATAATTAATGTGCTCAAGCTTCTTCCATTTTAACTCTCTTTGCAATAAATAACTAAAATTAATTAATTATGTGCGAAACGTTTCAATGGTCTAGCTAATTCTAATCTCTAGCTCTTTCATTAATTTTGTTGTTCAGTGAAAACTATTAAATTTACATAATATAATTTAAAAAAATTAAGTTGTTAATTAAATAATTTGAGTGTATATTTACAATTCGAATTTTCACAATATAAAAGAAGGATTAGAAAATAAAAATAAACAAAGTTTCAATACCAAACAGGCTCCTCAATCAAATCCTATCTAGTTTATCCTTATAATATTTAATTCATTCATCTAATATAAGTAGGCATATAATAAACTAGGTAATAAAAGGAACAAAATAGTTAACACGCATCTAGTATATCAAACTTATTCATTAATTTATAATGTTATATAGTGAAAGTGAATATAGAACAAGAAATATAAAACAAGAATATTGACAAACAAAAGTAAAATAATTAGTTTTCAGCCTTCTTAGGAACTACTGATGAATATTTTTCAAAATGTTCTCCCAGCTCTGCCAGTTTCATCCTCATGCAATATTATAGATAAATAACGAGAATAAACTGCGTGGGATATGAAAATAAACAAAGTTCCAATCTTGGCCCGGCTCCTCCACCAACTCCCATCTTATTTATTCTCCTACTACTTAATTTCTGCAAATAATATAAGTAAATAAAATAAACTGGTTGGGAAATAAAAACAACCAATGTTCGATATTGGATCGGCTCTTCCACCAACTCCTATCACTGTTATTCTTCTGATATTTAATTCATCAACAAATCTATTAATCAGCATATATTATTGTCAAAAAAATCATTAAAACAGAGAGTTGAGAAATATTTTTGTATATGTTCTATCTTTAGCAATAATGGATGTACGCAACCAAAATGAACTAACATTTCACTACTTTATTCGAAACCTAAAAACTAAATATTTTACTATAATTGTATAGCTATAATTATCCGAACTGAACTAGCTGGGAAAAAAGCTAACTCATGTCATATTTATTCTTGTAATATTTACTTTAGCAACTAATTTATTAATTATACATTATACTTGAATTTATACTTTTTGAAAGGACACTTGTTATGTAGTAAAAATTCTGAAAGTTCCATTATTGTACTGGGCTCCGCTAATTACTCTCTTATTTATTCTTTTGCTCCCTTGTTGACTTTAAAGAACACTTTAAATAATTGAAGATTTTCGAATTTAGAAATTACCGCACGTTCGAATCCTGTCAGCGGGTCACTTTTCGACACTTTCTTTCTTTATCATTAAAAAAATTAAAACCTAAATAAACCTAAATAAAAAACAAAATATCTTTGCAATTATCAACACACATAGAGCTTAAAAATGTGGGAATTGAACATTGTTGTGAACAGAACCGTGAACCGAATATTTATAAGCCAACGTTTGATCCTGAATGATGAGGATGAATTTAGAAAAAAGTGTAACAAAAAGTAAAACATGTGGATACAAGCACTGATTTCTTTTATTGATAATTTTATTATTCTCGTGCGCCTTGCAATTTTCACCTTTATGAAAAATTTATGTATTCTGTAAATATCTGATTTCCATATTAATATATTATTTTTCACATTTATACACACTTAAATAATTACTGAAGCTATAAATTCTTATTGACCTTTAACCGAATTTCACAGCTCATTACGTTATAAATCCTATAAATTAAACCCACTTTAGATAAACTCGTTTGATTAATTAAATTCTAGTCATTAATCTAATCGATATGGCCCAATTCTCGTCAACTGAAAGTAACTTAGTTGCTAGTAGATACTAAATAATTAATGACGATGTTAACCTCTCATATTCAGCGACACATCTTCAAATTAAAAACGTCACAGACATTCCCTCATCAATCTTTCCCTATAAATCTATTGCCACGTATATTAAAATTAAACCAGGCAAAAACTAAAATCAAAACCAAAGACAAAAACCAAGACAGAATAAAGAAATAAACCTGATAAATTAATTCAGTGACAGACTGATTGAGTGATAAAATGAAAAAGAGATGAATGAAACAAATCGTTCTGTATATCGGTACATTTCCCAAGCTGTAAGTAATCCGGCATTGCTCAGGAGAGAAATCCAGGTAATAACAATAATAAAACTTCTCTTGTTTTCCAGTTAAAGCAATTTTTCAGCGAGTCTCACATGCTACATTTACTGTAACAATATGTGTCTATCCACATTTCGCAAAACTCGACAAAGCTAAAGGAATAAAGACTGAGTGACATGAACAGAAATAATCGCGACACATTTTTCATAAGAATAGAGAGAATGAAAATAAACTTCCAGTTTGTGTCAATTCTGTGAACGTCCGCAAAGTTTTTTATGCTTTTCTACGGTCGGAAACTATAGTCTTCACACTATCCTCTTTTATTTAGGAAGTTGTGAGAGAGGTGAGAGTGGATAGTAGGAAAGTAGGAAAGTGGGAACATTTGTTTGAATATTATATTTGCTTTGTAAAAAGAATAGACCTGTCAACGCAGACTGTGCGCGAATTTATTATAAACGGCGAGAGGGAAAATTAAATAGAAATGCAGGCGCCTGCACCGATGTAAAGTGTGCCAGGCGAATTCACCATGCAAACAAAATTAATTTATATTTTATAACTATTACAACCAATAATTAAAAAATAATATTGTAATACATAATCAATATTATATAATAAATATATTCAAACGATTTCTTTGCTTCTTTTTGCTATTATATTCACGTAATTCTGTGATAAAAAAGAAAGTATGAGGCTAAGTTGTCCACGCATTGAAAGACACTGTGGGATAGCTTGGTGTAGCCATAGTAACTGCATCGATTACTATCGTATTCCCGTTTCTGCAATGCCTGGATCGACCGGAATACCAATCCCCATGGCAGCTGAGGCGGCGCGTGGACTTTGCTTTCCCAGTTGCACGTATGCATTTCCTGCGTAAATTTGTGCGTAATTTCCACTACAAGTTTTCACGACACTATCCGGTAACAACAATGGGCTTAATGCAGGGGTCTTCAACCTTTCATGCATTTATACTAGGGCCACATTCGCATAAATAGAAACATTCGGGGGCGGCAAGTAGTTTTTGTAGATCTATGTTTTTCTTATAATGTAAGCTGATTAAGGCTAAGATTTTAATGATAATGCTAAAATCAGCCAAAAATGCAAAATATTAAATTCAATATGAAGTAAAAAAGTTCAAAAATGTAAAACTTTTCTATAAATCAGGTTTATACAGACAGTGGAAAAGAATGTGATTTGCTAAGGCAAGAAAGGAAATTTATCAGTGGTTTATTCTCTATCACCAGAAACAGTTAATGACATATTTAAATAAACGGATCAAAATTTGGTGAATCAAGTATAAACTGGTAGATATTTAATCATCAGAATTTCCAATCGGCCACCTTCCAAATCAAGAGATCTAAATTGAAATTTAGAAACATCTTTATATGCAATGAATACCAGAGAAGTATTGAGTTCCGTTCTGTCGAGAATTCATAGAATTTAAACTTTTAAGTTTGCAAACAGGCCAAGAAACCGAATTTGCATCAATGCCCAAAATAATGCAAAAAATCCTCTAAAAATACTGAAAATACTACACAATTTATTGGATTTTGATCCAAGCCATATAACTATTATTTGTGGTTCATTTTTCCTCCTTTGCTTTGTTTTATTTTTGTATTTATATACATATATTAATTATGTCTTATAATATCTTTCAATTTTTTAAATTATCTGAAAATGTCTAATATTTCAGGTGTCTAATTCAAATCTAATTAAAATGCTTCAAAATATCTGAAAACGAAAATACCTAAAAATATTTGAATATAACTGAAAATAAAATTGTCTAGAATTGCTTGAAAATCTCTAAAAATGTGTAAAAATATATAACAACAGTAACTGTGCCTACGAACGTCTTAAAATATGCAATAATGTTTTAAAATGTCTAGCAATATAAGAAATTGTTTCACAATGTTTCAAAATACCTGAACCGGTGTAAAAATATCTGAATATGTCAAAAATGCCTAAAAATGCCTTAAAACATCTCAAAACCTCTGAAATGCTTTTAAAAAACAACTAAAATTTTGTACAAATATTTTAAAATGTAAAAAAATATTGTCAACTGTCTTAAATTGTCTAAAAATATCTAGTATTTAAAAAAAATGTTTAAAATGTCTAAAAACAAATAAATATGTTTGAAAATTCCTAAAATATATAAACATATCGGAAAATATACGAAAACGTTTTAATTCTCTAAAAATGCTTAAGTATATATTTTACAATGTTTATCGTCCATTAAAAAAAATGCACAGAAAACTATTATTTGTAGGACGCAGGCTGAAGACCCATGGCTTAAAGTAAAACGAAGAGATATATCTTTAGCCGGGAAAGTATAAATTGCAAGGAAACTGTGATTTGTTGTTTATATCCCTTGGTAATTGTGTTACGTTAAGTTAACAGTTAAGTTAAGCAATCCTGTTGAAAGTTACTACAATGGACTGGCAACAGGAAGATAAACTGTCCTTAAAATAAACCTGCTGTTGTATTCTGTGTGAAGTCAGTTGCACTAACACCTTGAGAAACGAATAAGTTTTAGTTTAAATTTAAGAAGTGTCATCGTTGTTGAATAAACTCAATTACGTGCGTTATTTCCACAAATATCGATTGGAAATCTTGCCCTGTGGCAAGCAAGAACAACGCAGGAAACTTCCACGGGAGTAGCAGAAAGAATTTATCTTCTCAGAAAGTGCGGCAATGGTTTGAGTTTGGGACTTAAGTTTTATTTGAGTTGAATTTTCTTCGAGCGTTCTTTTCTTTTCTTCCGATTTCGTTTCCCAAAAGGTATGGTATTTAAACCAGAATCAATATTGAGCGGGGCTTCATAATTCCAGGTCCATACTGCACTTATTTACATGTCTTATATACGTTTTTCCTTGGAAATAAATTTATCGGAAGTAGACATCCGAATCCAGCGTTAAATTAGAAACGTGTCGCGTCCCGAGGGCTGAGGCGCGAAATTACGAATGAGAATTGGGTGATTTACCTGAAATCCACGTGCCGTTGAAGCGCGCCGGCGGCGGCAGCTTGAGGAATATATCTTCCAGGCTCGGCTTGCGCCCCTTGACGCGCGGCCCCTCCTCCGGCGGCGACACCAGCACGATGCTGAACACGATGAGGCCCAGCACGGCGACGATCACCAGCAGCGCGATGAAGATGCCGCGCCAATTGCGCTCGCTCGGCGAGCTCACTGCCAACTCCTGCGGACATGCAGGATTACTCGCATTACGTTCACGCTACGAGCAAATGCTGTTAGGGTGGCTGTTAGTGGAGGTATGTAATAGGATATGAGACTATAAGTGGAGATTATGAGTTGATAGTTAGTGCTGAATTTATTAGAAAACAAATATTGTTATTTCAAGGTAAAATTTAATATGACTTGATACAATTTGGCGCTTGGCCAATATCGGCTTGAGTTTCCGTGCAGATGTCACAAAGTTTTGTAAGTCAAACAATTGCAAATGTGGTCCGTTTAAGGATTATTGAAGTGCTTTTTCGAATCCTTGGTTTTTTGAAAACAGAAAAATGTGTTGCGGTGACCTCGCTCACAAGTCATTACACTAGCTTCACGATGTGTGAATCACCAGACAAGCACTTAACCAGCCTGACACATTCCCTGCATGTGTGTACTGAATGCCGAATTATAAAGCAGGAGAGATAAAAAGCCACTGGTGGATTTATTACGCCGAGCTTCCAGGATGTGTCTGGATGGGTCGATGCGATGGCGCCGGGTTCAAAAACCACTTAACCGCACGCTTAATACTCCAGTATTCGTGCGACGTCGGAATGCAAAATTCGGGAGTTCGGTGATCAATCACAATTTAATCAACATAGAACTGACTTCCATTGTCCGTAATAGAAGATCCAAAGAGACTTCTTCTCATTTTATTTTAATTGATTATAAATTATATAAATTACTTCTTATATCTTTCTTAAAGTTTCATAAAACTCGGATTTTCCCTGATTCTAATAAAATCACAATTTATCACATTTTTATTACAAATGCGTAAATGAAATTCGGAAAATTTCAAAATTTATAGTTCGAGAAAAAAATTAAGTGAAAATAAAACATGAAATACATCGATTTTAATAATAATAATAGACATACTAATTCCTAAAGAGAAGTTTAATGGATTTCTTCTTTAAACATTCAAATAATTCTTGTTTGATTTCGACAATCACAGAATAAATCTGTTAGAATTCGGCTTTAGCAATTTCAAGTTTACGGACTCGAAATTCGCAATATTAAGAGCGTAATAAAAGCAAATATTAGATTTGATTCCGGCGGGCTACTGCTGGATGCAATGAAGTGATGTTGGCATGTCGGATTTCGACAGACAGACAAATTAGACTTTTATTGTTTACTACCTTCTGTCTTGCCTTCGCGTTCATATCAATTGCGTTTTTTCTACGCTATATCGTCTTTATCGCTCGGGAGTGTTGGGAGTATTCTCGCGGTCGTAAAACTAAAACCGTTTTGCTGTATTGTGTTTGAAAAGCACTTCAAGTTTATGGCCTACAGATGGATGCTATTGCCTTGGTACTGATTGCTGATTATTTTCACATATCTAAACCATTATGTTCATAAATTACACAATAGTATTTTTTCCAAAGAAAACGTGTTAGAATTCCTGCAAATCCAATACAATCAGAAAAAAATTTATGATATAAGTCTATTAAAATTTTCTGACTACCTTCACTCTCTGGAGTATTATGGAAAATTATTTATACATTCGTGCTACTAACTTCAACAGTAAATTAATTAACATATTTTGACAATGGTGCTAAATCTTAATGAATTTGGGACCCAAAAGGATTGCCATGAATGACGCCCCTGCAATAAATCTAATTGACTAGGACTCGATGTACGTCGAGCTTCACAATGCACCCGCAGATATTCCCAGAATTTAGTGTACAAAAACCAGACTACATTGTCCTTTGTTTAGCTCAATTAGTATGTATGAGCAGCTATGGGAAGATTACTCAATCATCATATCTTGACTCTCATCAAAAAACAAATGAATCAGTTATTAACTCAATAAGAACACTAAATAATTATAAAGAATTAGAATAAATGTGCAGGTTACTATAGGGTTAATAGTCGTTCGGACTAGGATAATTAGTGCCAAATATATTTCGTTCTGTAATTGACAGAACAAAACTAGGACGTCCCTTTTCATGTTCTTCTCTATAGATAGATAGATAGATCCACAACTGTACTGAACAGATGTTTAAAGTTTTTCTTTCCCATTCACAGCTGTTACCAAATGTTAGATATTGAATTAATAATTTGTGTCGGACAGTTGTAATATATGTAATAGTTATTGGATCTTAGTTATTAATTCTGCGTTATTAGCTATGAGTTAGTTATTAGTTATTAGGTAATAATTCCTCTCCCAATTCCTGACATCGAAGTAATGTCAACTAATCTCAAACTAATTAACTTTCTGTTTCAATCCAGATTAACGTCCAATAAACTTTACGGTCTTGCTAAGCTTCAAATATATCTGAAGCCGGAGTCTTCTGATAAATATAATAAATCATAGAGTTATAGAGATATAGATGAGTTATAGCTAAAATCAAAAATTATTAGATTATAAAAGAGAATTAGGTCAAATAGATATTAAAGAATGGAGAATAAAAAAGTTAGATATGACTTTATTAAAGTTTTCAACTACGTGTGCAACTGGATAAAAGTCTTCATTATAATTTTAAATACAATATGAAGATATAGAAATATATGTTTGATTAATTCCTTCATATTAGCATAATTTGTATAAGTTATATATAATATTGAAGACAAATGAATCTTATCTATTTTCCTGTATATCCGTCTTCAATACCACATAAAAAATTGCCTACACAAAAAAATTCCTTTCGCATGCTTTGGGTAATTTATTTCTTTTATGCGAGGATTTATCACCGGATCTTTTTTGTACTCTTGCTAGGTAAACTTACAACTGTCGCATATCGTCGAATTGTGGCTCCGTTTCAAATGTCGTATTTCAAGGAGATAAGGCTGCAGAAGTGACGCGAGCTTTGCCTAAGGATGGGAATTGGTCCAAGGAATCGAATCGAAAAGCCAACTGGTCGTGAATTTCAAAATTTCAAGCATAGTTGCACCCGGACTGGAAGCGTCTATACGTGTGTACTTTTATTGGCAATATTTATTCGATTGGCCCGGCAGGAATATGTACTTATACTTAGTCGTAAAACTCGTATGAATCTATAAGAGATACTAGAGTCTATTTCATAAATTGAAAACGTCCCACGCTGTCCGACTGCCTAAAATAAATAAGCAATAAGCAAGTGAATCGATGCGCTCGTACTATGTAAAATATTTATCATTGATGAACGAATCAATGATCAGTCAAAAGTATTGTTATATCTAAGTATATTGAGCATGTAAGACAAAGGCTAAAATTATTAATATTATTATATTAGCTGCTAATGAAACGAATGGAAAGACAGGGAATTGAATCCAGACTACAGCCAAATAACATATTTCATCTTAACAACTTGTTCATTTTTAAATAATTTTGGTTCAATTCTCATTCGAGACAATTTTTATTACTGGCAACCTGAATTCAATAAATTCTAGCCAATTATCGAAACTTCTAATTTAACATAAATTATATACTATTGAAATTGATTTTAATATTAACAGCATATTATA
>JAODVP010089786.1:0-12891 GCA_025400035.1 Tetradonia laticeps
CAACTTTGTAAAAACCATATTCTATTATTCATAGATGTTCTTTTTTGAATTAAATTTGTATATTTGTAGATGAGCCAGGTACGATTTGCAATTAATATAATAATATAATAATATTATATTTATTATACGTAACAAAGAAAGAAATTAAATTGCAATTCTTGTAAATCATGATTATTTCATTAACTGTTCTATAAGGGGTTCCTTTATTTATTGTTAGTTAATTTTATTTTTATAAAAATAGATTACAGAATCAAAACATTTCTTTCATTGCTACATTATGGGTTGGTATTAATAAGTTTACCACTTGACCAGTTTACAGCATCTCATATTTTGGTAAGTCTTACACGTTATATGAACTGAAAACTGACTAAGTACTAGTAACCATTAATAGCAACGGATATCCCCAGTTCTGACGGGAGGCAATGAAATTGTTACAATTAGCATTGTACATATTGTATGACCCCACAACAAGATTTTGATACAATCGTCTGCCAGAAAAGTATCCGACCTTAAGTTTTTGTGTGACAGGCTGATAGATAAGAAGCTAGCGCACTTCCAGAAGCCGACCTTGAACCGTAGTGCAAATGCGTGAATTTTTTTGCCGGCTGATAGCGTAAATTCCCAGCAAGCGGCATTTGAGTGAGATAATGCGTCGGGTTTTCATTGGAAAATTCAAGTAAAATGACGAAATGACTGGACTGTGTTGAACAGCCAGAAGGCATGGGGGCCTCAGGAGAGTAAGGAGCTTGTTGCAACGTATGGTTTTTAGCCAAAAAAGGCTGAATCAAGTGCACTATCACCATTCATCAATTTTCTGTAGACTAAGAATGTCTCTTGGTCCACACAGCATCAGGAACGCAATGGTGACCATCCCTTTGTAGTACTCTGGGGATAGTTGTGTACATACCACACCGCAGCAGTCAAAGAATGCAATAAGCATCGCTTTGACGTTGCTCCGCACTCGGCGGGTCTTCTTTGGTGATTACGAATGCTTCCATTGCGACTTGGTACCGATAATTGTTCTTCTGAATGGTTTCCATCTGGCTGTCTTCCTGTTTTCGGCAAAATTTGATGCAGTAGCGCTGATCCAATCATTACATTACACACAACCTGACTCAAATGCTGTTTGTTAGGGACTGACGCTATCAAGAGGAGATTCAAGGTCGGCGCAGGCAAACACGTTAGTTTATAATCTATCAGGTGGTTACAAGAAAAATTAAAGCTGGATACTTTTTAAATAGGTCACGTAAACATTGGTTTATCAAGTTTGAATCCGCATTTTAATTGATGGCGTCCAAAGACCAAATGGTGAAATTATTTATCACAAATTGAAATATCAATTGGGTAGATAATCATATATTTAATGAATCAATGCTGAAGACTCGCAATCCATATAGAACATAATATTTTGAATGCTAAAAGTCCTGTTACAGGAAAGATTTGCTTAAATACTCATGCCTGTTGTTAAATGACATTGATATTGATCAATATTATAAATATATTAGAAGTTATTTGTCGTTATTTAAGTTCTGCATCAATGTCAAGAAAGACATAGTACTTTTAGCAACCTACAAGGAAATAATGCTTTGATAAGATGTAAAATATTATTAGCGTCATTATTGTTATTCCTACATTAACAAATGCCATTTTGTTAACGCTGATTAATCCCAAAGCTTTGAATTCGACTTCCTTCTGCGTAGCATGCAAAGCAAACGGCAGCCATGTTTGAAAAGCACGAGATCCTTGGTACCAGTTCATAAGATATAAGGATTGAGACACTAGAGCGATCTACAACCGAATTAAAGATTTTTTGATCACTCACCTAACCAATGTGGCCTAATTATGTGTATGTCGTTTAGCAGAAATAATTATTAAACCATACTTCTCCTGTTAAATCTCCAGCAGGAAAGCAGAACATTGATAGTTGACTCAGTAAGCTCATTACATAAATGAAGCTTCGAAATTTATCACTAATCGTTGTTGGACTAAAATACATTTGCATATAAATAAGTAAGAAGACAAAATTAAATTGTTAATTGATAGGTTATATTTGCTAATGTTAGGTTATAGTAAGTCCTGATGAATAAAAATGTTTGTTTAAAGCATGTGAAAATAATGAATATTTCAAGCATTGTCAAGCATTGCACTCTACCCTAAGATAACTTAACATAACTTAACGTTACCATATATAACTTATTATGCGAATACATACATTTCTGTCATTGTATACAATTCCATGCAACATGCTGCAATGGTCAGCATATATAAAACAAGCAATTGAATCATAAATACTTTTTCAATTCCTTTCACGTAGCTGAAACAATCATGCAGGTATGTACGTACACATCATAATAGAATAACTGCACGGAGTGCGAATATGTTTCAAATTGAGATAAACTTTTGAAAACAAACCTATGTAGAACTATAATTTAAATTTCAAAAGGATTATGAAAAGTTTAAATTATAGGTCACTTATGGTTTAAACGATCGTGTCTATTAGCTGAAGGGAATTCCGTTTTGGATACAAACTTTCCCCGTTTTCTGTCCATATTTGAATTAGTAAGATCAGTAAGAATGTTATTCTTAAAACCGTTTTCTATTATATCTTGTAATTTGAGAGGAAGCGCATGTATAAGTGGACGGACTGAGAGATCTTAACGGGGGCAAAAGCGCAACTAATATAAACAACCAAAAAAAGGACTAATATGTATATTCAGCGTGGAAACTTTGGAGATTACCTTATGTTAGTGAAACCTGAGGTCATCATCCTATAAAAGTTATCAATTATGCGTTACCTGAGTAAAAACCGATGATGATTAACAAAGCGAATCAACGCTTTCATATCATCAGATCCACCACAACATCTATACTGTTTAATATTCCCATTTAAAATCATAAACTGCCCATGAATATGCGTGATAGTCATGAGGAACAATCCATTAAAACCCATTACCAAATACACCAGAAATACAGCAAAGACAATTTGATTCGCGTATGCCCAATAGAAATAACCTTCAGCATACCATTGCAAGAATAGAAGTTCGCCAGCTTGGTATAGTGGTCGACAAATAAACATACCCAATGTTAAGATAACAAGCATATCAAATGCACGCGCATAAAAAATGGCGGAGGAGTAGAGATCGTGTACTTTTTGTCTGAGTACAGGGTCCTCTGCGGTCCAGAAACAGTGGTGACTCTCCAGTATTTTGCGGAGGGTACGGTTGTAATATACAAGAGGGATCGATTTTAGAAGGCCCTGCAAACGTGAATTTTTTTTTTAATTTCAATCTACAGATAGGTCGATCGCTAATCGAAACATTAAACTCACCAAAGTGTAAACTCCAAGTGAAGCAATCACCTGAGTTACAACATAGATATTTGCACTGTATACAAATATGTACTTCATAGTCCAGTAAAAGAAAAACAATTCCCAAGTAGTAAAGCATACAATAATAATTTGCTGAATAACCAATTTCGTGTTTAGTGGATGTAAGTAGATGGAGTTTAAATGTACGAGTCCAATTTTGACAACTCTTTCTTCAATAACGCTCATTTCTTCATTGGTTTTCATTGCACGCTGTTTGTTTATAACTTAAGCATAAGCTTTGATGTGGTGACTGATGCGAATAAAGTAAGCTCAACTGAAACCTGGTTCATAATAGGAATTTTTGTTTCATTAAAAATTGACGCTTTATGTTTCGAGACGCTACTAGGGCAAGCATAATTTATTAGCACATGTATGTGAAAGCACACATGAATGCTATTATTACAATTACAATTACGGTAATTTAGTGTAGGTAGCTACATTTTACATAACAACAAAATAAAGTAAATGCTTATTTCTGGAATTCATTTTTTTGTGAATATTTTTCATGTAAAAGTTACAATTAATCCAGTCAATTAAAACATAAATATAGCAAATAATAACAAATTAGTTCTGCATTTTAATATAATATTTTCTATCATTGGTACACTATTTTGCTTATATCTAGCACGCCGTAGCGCGCGTATTATGAATTATCCGACACGCCCGTGTTTTGAAATTACCATGGCAACGTCAACAAAACAAATCTGTGGTCACGATTGTTATGCAATCACACTATCCATGACAACAAAAGATATACGATATCATTATATGAACGAATTTAATGAATTACAATTAATGAATTCATAATTAATGAATATTTCCATTTTAGTTGATATCTCCTCCGCACGCAAGCGGGACGTGATTTTTTTGTTCTTATAATGAGCGAGATTATAAAATGAGAACGGTTATCAAATGCTTGTGAATCTTTTCACTTGCAATTCGGACAGTCATTTTAATCTACACACCCATTTTATTATACACATACATAAGTTAATTAACATACAGGTGAACACATATATTAAACTTCAGAGTGTCCATATTCCCAATTCTGTTAAAGACAACAACACCAAAACTGAAGTGCAACATCTAAAAGCCCTTTGTGAAGAACTTAAGCGTGACCGCATATCGCGTCTTGAATTTGTCAAGCGCGTTTCATGCTACGCAGTATTTAAGTATGTATTTCTTAATTTCTTTTAACTTATATCATGTTCAACTTTATCTTTATACACATCGATATTAGTACGTTGGAACTTTGCTTGCGCACAACCGTGTTACTTGCTAAAAGAACGTTGGCTGGTGAGCTCAAGCGCTATCAATAAAACAATAAAAACAAATTTTACGACTTTAAAGTCTCGACGAATTTCTATCCGCCCAGGACGACATATGCGGGCTTCCGAAAAATGGAACCAGAAATAACCGGCAGTAACAAGCGTAACAAGACTTGGTACTTTATATGACTTTGATTTAGAGATGGATAGATAATTTTGTAAATAGGGATATCGTACAGAAATAAATATACATTTTATAACAACATATATGTATTTCAGAAATAGTAAATATAAGGGCTGTTCGTTCTACTTGGGTCAAGCAAGAGCATGCAGATGACGTCATGTTGTCAAAACGTGTTTTGAGCAAGCATTACAACAAACGCAAATTTAGAGTAACTAATGGAATTCATTGATTTCTATAGAGAAATCGCAGAAGCCTATGAACTGACGCTTAGCTATTATACTTGCTTTTATTTACTTCTCATCGGAATAAGGAGCAGATAAATTTACTTATATCAGTCGCACAAACTTCGAGCAGTCTGTTTAGAGCACGTGAACAAACGCAATAACTACCAAAAAAACTAACTAAGCAAAAATAAACGACAGTAACGAACCAACGTATAATTCCATGAAATAACATACATACTATGATTTATATTCAAGTATCTAATTGTAAATACAAAAACGTAATGCACTACCAATAACAATTCCTAAATCTACTGCTCTACCCAGGGAAATTTTTTAGGGGGAATGCTGTTAAAGTATTATATAGAGTTTCAAAATTCCCCTAAATATTTTTTTTATACAGCTGTATATAATAGAGATATTTTGAATACAGCTCTGACTGAAGCAATTACAAGTCTAACTACATTAGCGTAAAGTCATAGTTAAATTTATCACCAAAGTTCACTAAATCATTAACTGTGTGAAAGTTTTGTAATATGGCGGCATAATTACACTA
Organism: Tetradonia laticeps; assembly: GCA_025400035.1. NCBI lineage: Eukaryota > Metazoa > Arthropoda > Insecta > Coleoptera > Staphylinidae > Tetradonia > Tetradonia laticeps. Next base: position 5,597 of record JAODVP010089786.1, read on the forward strand.
AACAACGATTAATCTTGTTCTTCGGTACCAATGGTTGATTTTGATTCCTTGTGGCATTGTATTGGATATCCTCAATTACGTATTTTATTAAAAGCAAACACATAATGCGCTCACTTAAGATTGCCTTTCATTCCGAATAAATTCTTATCGGCGCATTTTGGGGTTTCGTCTAACTGTATATTTTGTTTCCTTCATCGCAGGCCTTGAAAAACAAATTTGTTTAATAGATGATTCAATATATGTGTACACCATAAGAATTTTAAATTTTAAAACTTTATTTGCTAGGTATTGCAATTTTTCTATCATTGGTACACTATTTTGCTTGTATCTGACTTTTGGTGTCTTTTGGATAAACACTTCAAAATTTTCTCCATTTTGAAGTGTTTATCCAAAAGACACCATTACTTATGTTCGTAAACAAAGAACCAACGACTTCTTTCAAATAAAGAAGTCCTTGCGTGCAACACAGGTTTTTCCAAATGTGATAGTAGTTTAATTTCTACTACTTTTTCTACGTAAAACCTTTTGCTTTAATTAATAATTAAGGGATTTAACAATGGCAAATACAAAAAGTCTGTACACAGTTTTCCTCGAAAATAATTAGGGAAGCTAATAACTCACTGAGACTCTCACAGAGAGTTAAAAATACGTAGAATTTTTGCAAAGAGACCTCAGCTCTGTAGTTTAGCTGGCTTTTGCAGAATAAATTAATGAAAAATACGAATGTTTTGCATAGAATCTCACGTTAGTCGATTGGGCAGGTAATAATTTGTAGTTTTTATATGTAGCGCTTATATGTATTTTAATAGGAGCGGCTTTAGTGGCTTCCATCAAGGGTTTTACGACCTGTCAAATAAATCAGCGCACGTACTCTTCCGCTCTGCGTCAGTTCAAATAAGTAGCAAAGAAGCTAATTCATGGATTGTGTTTGCCTATGCAATTCCATATAATTATATAATAAAACTCGCTAATTTCATTAATTTATTCTGCAAAAACTAGTGGAGCTACAGAGCTGCGGTCTTTCTGTAAAAATTCTACATATTTTAAACTGTCTGAATTAAATTTCATTTTGCGCAAATTAATTGACCCCAGTTTCTCTCAGTGTGTAATTAGATATTTCAAAATATTTAAATATGATCTTCTATAAAGTCCAACCAACCGGTTATGTATAGGACATCACCTACTTCTATGATACCTACTGTCGCACTTAATGTGTACTAAATGGAATCTCACTCAGTTTACGTGCATATTATAGAAGTCTGTGTCTTTGCCATATTTGAGAAACAACGGTTAGTTAAACCAACTAGTGAAAATGCTAGTGCATAATTCAGTATAACATTTTAACAACTATTTTCCTGCGTATGTGGTTTACTTGTTTTAATTTAAATGGATAATTGCTCAACAATTATCGCATTCATGCGCTAATTAATTAATTAACATCGTGTTGATTCATATTCCTCATCAAAGTCAAGAAGGACATGGTACTTTTCGCAACCTACAAAGAAATGAAACACGGTGTTAAAAACATACAGCAAGTATCTATCAACATCAGTAATCCTACTTGAATAAATGCCATTTTGTTAATGGTTATCAGCCCCAACGCTTTGAAGTCGACTTCTTGTTGGGTGGCATGTAAAGCAAACGGAAGCCATGTCTGCAAGGCCCGGGATCCTTCTTCCCAATTCATGAGATAGAAAGATTGAGATGTTAGCAGGACCTATAATTCTTTACCTTTTATAAAGTTTATACAATGACGTAGAAAATACCTCATTTGTCATTTCTCCCGCAGGAAAACAAAACATGGCGAGTTGAATCGCCATAAGCATTATGTAGATGAAGTTACGAGTTTTATCTAACATAGATGCCTGACTAAAATGTCGCAAACAAGAGTAAATTAAAACTAGCTATTAACTATTAATAGGATAAATATTAATATTTAAACTAACATTTCTGTGAGAGAATATAATTCCACACAACTTAAAGTAATTGTGTTGATGTACAAGGCAAGCACAGGGCCCAAGAAGACTTTTTCCATGTCTTTCACATAACTAAATATATAGAATATTAAAGTCATCGAAGCCAATTACAACATGAAAGATACTTACCTTATTAAAAACCGATGGTGTCTAACAAATTTAATCAGGGCCTTAAGATCATTACGTCCTCCATCACACTTATAATGCTCGATGTTCCAATTTAAAATTATAAACTGTGAACGCATGGATATAATTGTCATAAAGCATAGCATATTGTATCCCAATATTATAAAAATCATAAAAAACGCAAATAATTCTTGATAAGCTAATGCCCAGTAGTAATAGCCTTCAGGATACCATAGAAGCGCAATTAGTTGTCCATGGTCGTAAAGTGGTCTACTTGCGGCCATACAGTATCCCATGAAAACAAGTATAACAAACGTCTTTGTAACAGTCACTGCGAATGAATAAACTTCGTAAACTTTGCGTTTTAGTTCCGGGTCTTCAGCCGGCCAGAATCTTTCACGATTGGTCATCATCCTGCGGATGCGGACGGTGAAAACTACCACTGGCACACATTGAAGGAGTGCCTAAAATTTATTTTATAAATACATATATTTAAACATTGGTTTATAAGGTTTGAATCCGCTTTTAAATTTATATTTACCACAGTCCAAAGACCAAATGCTGAAATTATCTGAGATAACACAGAAATATCAACTGGGTAAATAATGATGTATTTAAGTGTCCCGTAGTGAAGACCCACAACCCATACAGTACATAGGAATCCAACAAGTCGTGTTACAAAAAACTTACTTTTTAGTGGATGTAGACCGATTAAAGAGAGGGGAAAGAATGCTATTATATTAAGGATCGCTGCCTGTTCTTCTATTTGTGCCGCTGAAATTTCTACTATTTTTTGTGGTTTATCACGATTTTTAGGTAAGATCATTTTTGGGTGTTCACGACGCTTATCTTCGTTGAAATCAACTGCTGGTACCTGACAGCCATTTATTTATGCTTTTCGAAAAATCGATCTCTAACAGATACATTTGTAGGTTTCTCACACTATGTTACCCAACTGTAGAAGAGGATATAATGGAATTAATTAATGTTATATAAAAGAAAAGAAAGACTGAACTTAATTGCAGTAGTCACTCTCGACGTGAATAATTCATATGGATTGGATAGAGGAGGAATAAGTTCGGCAAGTATTTCCACATATTCAACTATCTTCACACAACATCGCATAGTACTCCCTATATTGTAACAAAGTTAAAATCGTGTTAGGTATAATGATTATTCATGTTTGTATTCTTTTGCAAACTTGATCACTTTGCAAATTAAGCCCGTATCGTATTTTGTACCTTCTATGGGGTGAGTCAGAACTCTACCAACAAACTACCAGACCTTGATCAAGGATGTTTTCTGAGTATTTTGATATGGTCTCCGATGGTTAGTTACGGAGTAATTGGATTTTCGTTTTTGTAAATGCAATAAAGAGATTTTTTTAGGAACCAGAACTCGAGCGACAATTTTTCAAAGCTTCATTAGGGATTGTTCATGTCAGGAACATACGGCGGTGCCTACTTACGGAGTTATTTCAATTTATTGTTATGTAAATGTACTAAAGAGAAATTTCATGCAATACATGATGAAACTTGAATCCGGTTGACACAATCACAGAGGTTGATCGCGGATGTACTGTGATTGTGCGTAATTTAATACCAGGAACGTATGGTCTCCAGGGAATCGTTAGCAGTTATTGAAATTTCGTTTTGGCTAGAATTGAACAATTGCGTAATAACAAAGGGGAATAACTCCTCAATGAATCATCGGATACTATACATTCAGAAAACTTCCGTGATCATTCTGCTTTTCAGCTTTCCATTCCATCTTTTTAAGGGATGAAAGCCTAATAGCAGCAGTTTAATAATAGGGTATATAGGGGAGATTTATTCTCTCTATAATGACTTCTTCAGCAATGCGCAAAGCAACGAATACAACATCAAGTACATACGCTTCATTGTTCCACAAGCTCCCAAAATTGAGTATATTGTTAGGTTTTCAAGAGGTTTCACTGGACGCAAAAATACCATTAGATTCTATATCAGCAAAATCAGCAAATCAGCAATATCAGCAAAACGAATTGTAAGTTATGGTTAGAGAAATATATTTGGAAGGAAGATAACAATTTTATTCGTTCATCTACAGTCCAGCGCTCTACGTGTACACTTCTTCCTCGAAATCACCATCGTTGTAGGCACCGTCGTCTCAATTTAGGATCAGATGCAAATGGTAGCTAAGGCGGAATGATTTAAGGGGCATTATCATTTTGCGATGACTCTCGTCAAACTCAAGGAATGGTGCGTATTTCTGCATTTTTACGAGCGCGCCTGGATTCAGCTGCATACATTAAGTTTCTAGTGCTGCTGTTTGAGCTGCTGTACGGAGCCAAGTTTTAAGTGTGCAGAATTTAATAGTGCACAAGTTTGTCTTTCCACTGTTTTTCCCTATTTCCCTAGGGCTTCACAGGAATCTTTAACATCTTCGGCCCACCAAAGTGCCTTGTAAGCGACAGGGGAACAGCGTTTTCGTGCAAGGAATTCGCCGAGGTTCTCAATACAAGGAAGACGAGACACATCCAAAACGCAACAGCCACTCCACGAGCAAATGGCCAATGCGAAAGATACAACAGAACAATCTGTAAAATACTCGCCAAAACCGTGAACGACCAATCAGATTGGGCACCCAAATTAACGACTGTGCAGCAATTCCTAAACACAACAATTCAATCCACAACGAAGTCCGATACCCAGCCGGCTATTCTTTGGGTTCAATATGCGTGTTCATTCGGTTCAGGAATTGCGAAACACCATTCAGGCCGCAATACAACATTATTCTGAAGATTCTTACGCATTCGACGACGCCCGCAGAGAAGAACGAATAAACGCAGAAGCTGCCCAAATCCGCAACCAAGAGACCAATAAAAGACATTACGTCCTGCTTAGAAGACTTTCACCACGTTATACCATCGGAGATTACGTGCTTGTCAACAATGTCGTCTGTCGCCCTGGCGACACTAAGAAGTTGCAGAAGAAATACCAATGTCCCTACATCGTTACCAAGGTCTTAAATAACGACCGATTCGCCATTGAAGATATCCCAGGCTCATCGAAGCCATCCATATATGTATAACTATTTCTACAATTTTCTGTCGTTTTTATTACAAAATTCATTTAGGGCTAGACTGTACATAATTATGTAGTAGTTATGAATACATTAAAAATTAATATTGGACGTATCGGCAATCAGATGCAAATAATTCGTATAATTTACATAATTGACGCAAATTTAATTAGCATGTTCATGGGAAAGTGCACGTGAAAGGTATAATTAATGTGGGTAATTTCAAATGTACATTTAGGTTTATACTTCCTATATCTAATTGTAAGTAAAAACTGTTTGAAATCACTATTCATTGATGTTTTTCGTGGAATATTTTGGAAATAAGTTTGAATTTTTTCTGATAAAATTCAAGACTGTGGGATGATGTATTAGTTGGTTGAGAAAAGTGGATCGAGTGTCCTAATTCTCATCTTTTTCTGCGTAAAATTCCATCTGTGTCCTTATTCCTATCTACGAGATGTTTGGGAAATAGTGCGCAGGGATGGTTTATGAGCAATGGTGTTGTGCGATTTTTTTTACCGGAACGGGTTTAGAAAAACAAGCCGGTTCATTCCAGTTTTTTTTATATAATCCATATAAAAATTCGTCAAAAATCATCTTTTGTTTCGGAGTCCAAAAAGGAAGTACCGGAACGACGTTCCGGAGCGTTCCGGCTCGACTACACCACTGTTTATGAAACTAAGAAAGTAGAAGAGTATGGTACTGTCGCCTAAGTAAGGAACATCTAAAGTACGCCTGCAAGTGATTGTAAACATTAACCTGATTATAGCAGCCACATTTAAGTGAAATATGTATATGTCTACATTTTTTATAAAATCAGAGTGTGACAGCGTTTATTCAGTAATTTATTCACTATGTGCATTTGAAGTCTTAATTAAGAGAAGCGATCATTGACTTGAGTGCGCTGCTAGAGACCGAAGTTAGAATTTTTTTTGCTGGCATATGGTCGAATCCAAAATAGAATACAAGGAATGGGTACAATTTAAGCATATTATAAAAAAAATAATTCAATTACAAAGCTTACCAAAATCAATGATTTTCTTTGTTTTTCATGTTTGAAATACATTACTAAAGTTTCATGTTCTTCCCCTCTATAGTCTTATGTATGCATTATTACCATAAGTAATAACGCCAAAAATATTAAAGCTGGAGCAATGCGGATTTTTTGTAGTGTTCATGAATGTTCCCTAGTAATTTATATCTATGAATACAGCATCTATAAATTGTGGTTGTTCATGTTTCTCAGAAAAGCCAAGATGGACATGGCATGTGTAACAATCTACAAAATCTTGCTTTTGAACAAACGTAAAATAGTATTTGTATATTTATAATTATGCTTACATTAACAAATGTTATTTTTAACGGTTAGCAATTCCAATGTTTTAAAATAACTTCCATCTGTGTACCATTGAAACCAAACTGTCATCACTTTTGTAACACACCCATCTCGCCAATTCATGAAGTACAATGATTTGACTTATAATTTATAATAAAGTACCTCGTTTATTAATTCTGCGATGGGAAAGTAGCCATGTTTTAACTTTCCCGCCGCAGAATTGACAAACGTGGTCCTTCATTGGAACCATTATTGTCATTACGTACATAAAGTTGCGAGCTTAAACCTGTGTTCGATTACATAGCCTTGTAAAAATATTGCGAATAATTATGTGAATAGTATAGTTTCCGATATACAAACGCTCCCACGCAACATAAAGTAGTTGCTAGGATGTACATAATTGACAGGAAGAAGTCTCTTTCAATGACATTCATGTAACTGAATAATTTGAATTTATTACTAACAATCAATTTATGGAATCTTCAGTTGAGAAAATTCTGTCGGCAAATATACAAACATTAGAAATGGCTTTTTCAATTTGTCCAACATTTTGGCCTCATGTCGGTCCATGTTCGAAATAAATTTGGAAATAAAAAAATAGTTAATCTTGCATTTGCACTGTGATACAGAAGGCGGGAGGTAGCAACAGTGAAGCGTGGAGAGGCCTTCTAGTCTAATATAACTTTTTTCAATACTAAAATTTAGATTGATTAGTATCGACATGATTAGTATCCCTCCTCAAGGTTAGTTAATAATATACAGGTTACGAACCGCGACCACCATCTTGAAACGTC
>JAODVP010089797.1:0-12890 GCA_025400035.1 Tetradonia laticeps
CATGGTAACTTATGGACAACCGGCGGGACCAGGTAAAATTCGCGTAGTAAACGAAGTCGCGGTTTAACCGGACGCGTTATAAACGGTTTCCACTGTATATTTATGGAGATTTCGGGGATTTTCGCATGAGTTATCTAAAAGTGCAACATCGAAATATCTCGAACCAAAAGTTGAAACGAATAAAGGCTAATCGTAGTGTAATCCAATAAAATTAATTAATTTTCCAGCAGATTACATTGCCACTGCTTCCAAAGTCATGTGTTCGTAATATGTGTAAGTGAGTGCACTCAAGCATATTTTAGGTTACTGCACAAATATGTGAAGTATGTCTTGCATTGACTGCATTTCGCTTGGTTGTACGACGCACGATAGGACGCAAAGAAAAGGAAATAGTGTACAACGCTAGTCACGTTGACATTAGAATGATATGCATTTTACATGCAGAAATTCCAAAACTTTAACAAATTTTTCGTAAAAATACACGACTTAACTGGAATATATTATGGCTTCAAAAAATAAAGCAAACAATTTCTAATGTGCCTATACTAAAATCAACTGCCCGGCTTTTTCTGTCATACACGGTATTATTAATGGAAACGGATATTCCAAGTTCTGCATTGGTCTCCAATCTGATCTCATTCGGGTTATAGCCCATTTTTATTGTGAAATATTCTAGCCTTGGCTCATTTTTAATGGGAGTTATATTGCTATTATATTCGGTGAATTTAATGATTTCAAAGGTATTAACGTGAGTTCTTCTTTGTTTTTCCATTATTACAAAATGCGGCCGAACCGATGATTTGGTTGTTTTGCGTTTGTTTGCTTACAGAAATCCCGATGCCATCGACGCAGCCCCTAGCTACAGAAATGAAAAGCACTTCAAACAAAGAAAGTAAGTAAATTGCTTCGACAACAACTCCAGGTTTTCCTCCCTGACATGTTGTTCACATTAACAGTTATTACCAAACCCTAATTGTAAGTAAGAACTGTGATAGAATTTGGAGTATTGGAAAATGTAGAACATGTAGATTTGTTTTACATTTTCCAAGTCGTTCGAGAAATATTTGAACACGCAAGGTGCTGCTTAGGTTTTTATGCTTTCATTAATTTCATTCACCTTAAGGCGGGAGAGAAAATGACTAAAAGTAGAGTACATTCGCTCTACAAAACTTAGAAAAAATCTAGAGTAAAAACTGAGTAAGTAGTTAATCTTATTGAAAAACCTCGAAGTCTCGCGGAAATTGTTGAAGCGTTGAGTAGATAAAAGCTCAGCTTCATTCTATAGCATGATACTAGATCAAAATACAAAAGAAAATTTTATGGAAACTATTCTTTTTATTTACCTTTCTTTTATTATATTATATACTTTATTAAACAAATATTTAATTAAAGTTTGCATCTTAAGAAATGACTAAGAACACAATCTAAGATCAAACTTCTATATGAGGATAAAGCTTCTCATAAACAGAGAACGAGTTTTACGTACACCAAAACTCTGCTTACAATAGCTGCAAGGAAACAGTGGATGCTCTACAGATATCCAGACGCTGTTTCCCTAGCAGCTGTTCTTAACTCGAGCTGTACGGTATTGTGTGTGCTGGCGGGATAATACGGTCACATAAACTAGAAAACTTAAAATATTAAAACAGGAACTTTGATTAAAATATTAAAATTAACTTGTTGCAATCAACCTTAAATTCTATAGGAAGTCCGTATTTTTGTTTACTCTAGTTTGAAAGAACACATTTTTCGCAATGTATGAATTTATTTCTCATTTTTCGAAGATGTCTCAGTATCTATAAAAATCTCATTGATAAATTGCAATAAAAAACAATAAAATACACCCCACCTTATTTCTGACTCTATAGTTATAATGGCTAAACTTACTAAACTGGCGCGATAGAAGAAAATAAATTGAGGGAGAAGGAGGGAAAAGGGTATATAAGGAGGCAGAGTGTAACAGCGAAGCGTGGCGGGACATGCTAGTTATTTATAAATATTGCGTTCACGCGGTGTCGTTGATCAGCCGCCGGGGCCTCCACAAAGGCCGCAATAATTTTACGTCCGAAGACAATCCGCTGTGGGACGCCGAGCATTTTATTGCAACTATTTACGACTCTACGACAAACACACGCAAGTTGTTTTATTGGTCGCTTGGAGATATTGCTATGAGCCATAAATGTGTAAGAGAGACTGGGTGTGTATATGGTTGCCTGCGTGTGGTTGAATAATTTAAATGTTCTGTATGACGAGTTGGTGTCCGCGATATCCGCCCTTCCATTATAAGTGAGACATCATAGTATCTGTGGTCATTTCGGCCAGCAACTCGTCTATTTCGGTTTCTTGCCTGGTGGGGAATGTTGCGCGAGTGGCTCAGCATCGTCGGGATATAAGACCGCGTTTAATTTCGCGACCTTGTTTCCTGTGCTAGGTAAGCCTCCTTATAACCCGATGATGAGAATGAATGCTGATTCATTGTATGCATGTGCTAGCCTCTTGACAGATTTTTGCGATTCGAGGATATTTGACGACTTTTTATACCATTCGCGTTGGTTAGATCGTCTCCACATACCGACAAGTGGCAGTGAAGATTATTTAGGACTATATTGACCTATTGGTGAGAAGCTTGCAATGACAAATTTGCAAGCATATAAACCACAGCCGCACCATTTAGAAGCACGGGTACTCTCTTATCTGCTCTTATTTGAAAGTTATTTATATTACAAATGATTTTTTGATTTTGAATACATTTATTCAAAACGTTGCGTATTGAAATCCAATACATAAAATTTAAATTTTAACATGAAAACTAACTTTAGATCCGGAAACCCAGGATCTTGGTATCGCGAATTTTGATCACATAATGCAAGTTTTTCTTTATAATTTTAAGTTTCGATAAATTCGGTCATTTCGGATCGTGCAGTATCGAATGTTGAATACAGTTTTCCGGTTTCTCTTAAAACTCTTATAACACAACTCATCGCAGCAAGTACTATATACAAAACTTGCGGGTCTCGCCACACTTCGCTGTTGCACTCCATCCTTATATATCCCTTCCCCTCCTTGTCCTTCAATTTTTTTCCTCCACTCCATGGGAGACCTATCTTCAGTAAAATATAAGTATAAATAGGAAACTATAGTAGCTCTGCAAATTATGGATTCTGTTTTAAATACTGCCTTGCCCATAATAATGCCCCTGCACATTTTCGTATGTTTGTTTGTCTTGCACTTTTTGAACTCCTTGCTCTTTTCGGCACATGTTTGCTTACGCACACATGTTTGTTTGAACTCAAAAGTAATTACGTCACTTTTCAAACGTTCAATATTTATTGGAAACAGTAGAGATCGCTCTGTCAATGCCGCCTTTTGTTTTCGTCTTCTCTGCACCTCATACCAGCAATTCCCGCACAAACAACAAAACAAATGGATAACGATTACCCAGACGCACTCATACATAGGCCATATTATACTCTTATTCAAATTTCTTGGAAACGGAAGAACTACCGGTCTAACTGTTTATTTTAAAACTTCCCGGTATTATCTTAAATATATTTGCCATTTATACTCTTGCTCTATCTGTTACCGTTCATGTGTAGACTCTCCAAGAAGTATTTTCCAATCATTTTATATATTTGTATAAAGGTTATATGTATAAAAATTCTATTCCGTCCCTTCTTTTTACTTTCGGTCCACTGTGACAACTCCATTAGCATCACCATCATTTAAATATTGAGTGTATCAAAATCAATTACCGCCTAATCAGCATGATTATATAAGAGTCATAATTTGTTTCAAATCCCAACACTCCCAGTGCTATTGGTTAATAAAAAAATTTAGAACGGCCATCTCAGTTGGGCATTATGGCGTTGTCCGCCCCTCCAACATCGGCGCAACCGCTTAGATACATCTAAATGTATGTTTTCCATGGCCACACAAGATTTGAATACGAGGACTGAGTGACACGTTATGGTTCGTTACCACCGCCTTTCGTACGGATCAAGAACAATGTTCTTGATCTTTACCCAGTTTCCACCGAGGACAACAATTGCGAAATTATGTCTGCAGTTCTTGAAAAGTTCGGTGGAAATGCGGCTTTATACTTTATGTATTATGTTCGCATTTTATCTGCTAGTAAATAAAGCGAGAAGTTGAAAATCGTAGTCATTCCACACTTTTATAGTAGACTAAATAGTTTTTATGTAATTCTCCTGGACATGTAATACCACTGAAATGTAATATATGGAACCTTCACTACCGGCTCTGACATAAAACACAAGGGATATAGCAAGCGTCAAAACAAAAGCGAGGAGCGCCTATGTCTCGGTATTCCTATGCCAGAGCTGGTAGTAAGCGTTCCATATACCGGGTGGTGACTTGACGGACGCACCATAGGGATTTCAATGTAAATTTTAAAATATTTAATTGTTGGCTTCCCTAATTATTATAGAGCAAAAGCGTATTTAGGTTTTTTGTAGAGAAAAAAAATAGTGCATCCAACGATACCATTGTTCCTTTCATTTTTCGATTTTGAAATGGAAAAATTCGGAAAAATGCAAACCAGAATTTCAGGAAAATCAATGTTACCAAGGCAATATTAGCGCAAATAACTACGTGAATTGTTTAACACAGCATAGGGAAAACTATGTGTGCTGATCTTGAATTCAATAATTTCTTGCTAAATAATTCCAAACTAAAGATTTTAAAAATCGAACAACATTCTATATCACTTACTATTCATTGTCTTGTATAACTAATTTGTGGACCTAAAAAGCTTTTATGAATTCACAATTTGGACAAAGAAAGATATTGTAAGATTACATATCAAATGTTTTTATCTACAAAACACAAATGCTCTTAAATAGTAAATAGTTATGAAACCTAAAAAGTAGATATTTCGGATAGATAATTTTAATCCACATGCTGCGTTCTTCAAGTGCACGCCGTTTACAATTCCATGGCAGCACTGATTTTTCGAAATTTCAGGGTTTCTATTTTTCCATTCTTTCCCATTTTAAAATTCGAAAAATTAAGGAAACAATGGTATGGTTGAACTCACAATTTTTTTCTCTACAAAAAATCTAAATACACTTTTGTTCTAAAATAATTAGGGAAGTCAATAATTGAACATTTAAAAATTTACATTGGAATCCCTATGGTGCGTCAGTCAAGTCACCACCCAGTATTATATTTCAGTGTGTAAATGACTTATACCATATCGTTGCCGAGGAACACTTACTTTAATCATTTTCAATGGTTACGATACTTGTTTATGGTGCTAACACACGACGTATCCTTGTGCGCAATTTTTATATACAACAACTGTTTTTCGTGCGTATCATAGCAACCCTTACATCGCATCAACAAGCGAGCTTGCATACGTATCACACATACTTTGCGGCGTTTTAACACGATGAAGGTGGCTGTGGCAATTTCGTGGCGTAAGTTTCTGACGTGTGAACATCCACCCGCTACACTCTTGTGCCACTTTACAAAAAATTGGGCAAAAAGGAAGCGTCGTATTATTATGCATTGCATATTTCAACAAAACTTTATACCTGCCCCTTTTTGATGTGACGGTGAATCCAAGTTGATGTGTCAGATCGATTAATAAGCATCACATAAAAATTGTTTTATAACTTTTAGGAATAGACAAAATTATATTAAATATACTAAGAAGTAGATTTCTGATTACAAATTTAATTTAGAATTGTTCAAATTACAAAGAAAAATTGGTGTTAGTCCGGAATTGAACCGCAAACTCTCACACCACCAACGCCCCTTAATCTTTATAGTCTGAACAATTTTTGGCGGCCAAAAATAAAAATATAATTCCAATTTTGCTAAGTCCACTCATACTCTATGATATCCTATGTACTCGAAATAACTTGGAATATTTGTAAAAGTTGTAATTTATTGAGGTTTTCCAATTGTTTATAGTACCACAAAAACACAATTTAAAAAATAATATTATCATAAAAATACGATATACAAAATAGAGGTCATGTAATAATTATGCCATGAGAATACGTTGATAATGCCTTAACATATTCAAGACGATTATGATTTCCTCCATATTCGGTGTTTTCCAAATAGAATTTATAAAGCCTTGTTCGAAATATAGAGTGAAGCATAGTAACTTAAGAGCGTCGTATGGGTTAGGTTCCTCTTTACCTGCGGTTTACTGGCGGTTCACCTGAGCAATGTTCAGACTATAAAGCAAGGGTGCAAGGGACATCCGAAAAAGGAGCAGTGTTGTGGTAGAAATGGAAGGGAGGGTTGATGAATAGGAAAGGAGGGAGTGGGAGAGCTTGCTGGGGGATTCAGGGAGAAGGCGGGAGTAATTCACCTCCAGCGAAACCTCGCCGCATCTTCTAGTTTGCGTATACATTAGGAACACGCATTTTGAAGGCTTAATTCAACGGTTCAAAATTGATGAACCCAAAAGTTGATTACATGAATATGAATTACGTACACTTCAGTTTGTATTTATTAGCTCATAATAATACCTTTTAGCCGAGATTCGTTGCATACCTTGTATTTATGTATTTTCATTTTAGTGCATAATTTTGAATTTTTTAAGGACGTTTCCACCTCTGAAAATAGCAACCTTGTTGAATTTTACATTGTAACACTTTTTGCGCAATCAACAGTTCAGATATTTGTAACGGATATATGGACATGAATTTTACTTGAACTCGCGTTTACCTTATTCTGTTCCGACAGAGTGTCTAAAGATCTTACATGGCGTAATTTTGTAGAAGGTATTTTTTTGTTATGTTGATTAATTTATTATTGACTTTTACAATGTGAGACTCTTGTTCATTTTGTAATTGTAATTGAACATACATCTAAAATGTAAAAAAAAGGATCTTGTAGTAGTAATCTACTACATTACATTACAACGGTCTAGCCTGGAAAGACTGGCAGGCTTAAAGTACCTGCGAATTTTATGATGGACCTTATCGAAACTACCAAGTTGTGGCAGACACCCAACATTCTCCTATTGGATTTAATATTTAGTTAAATGTATGTAGGTAATTCAACTGTTTTTTTATACTACAAATAATTATAAAATTTATTTTGGATCCATCGGCGACACATCGTGATTGCTATAGCCATTTGCTCAGCTAGTTGCGAAACCGTCAGCCCAGATTCGTGCAAAATTTTAATTTATGCACGTTGTTGGGTTGTAAGAATTTTGGATGATCAGATATTCACAGCGGAAATATCGGAAAACTACTGACAATAGTTCTTGGGTAAACATTGCTTAAGATTATATATTTATATATTCTAAATCAGTTAATGGTTTGAGGGTGGGAGAATGATTCAACCCAACAGATTAAACTTCCTTCATTCGTCGGTACTTTAAACTAACAATAAGTAAGTCGCAACATTGTATTTAACATTGGACTAACAACAAGCACTTTTTTCGGTTAAGCTTAAAAATTACTTATGATTAAGTGTAAACTAACAATAAGTGTAAAAACAACTGGATTATTATTTCGTGATAGTTGAAATTTTAGTATAGGAGTGAGGAAATAAATTATGCCAATAAAAAAGACAAAATAACCCCAAATAACAAAACAATTAAATATTAAAATAAAATAAAGAATACACGAACTCACCTAATTAAACAAATTATTTCAAAATATGCGTCACCCGCTTATAACATAAACTCACCTATTTTAATCCAGCATTAGCATTAGCACACGAATTCTAAGGATGGATGTGCTGGGATTAAGTGATATTCTCCATAATAAAATGTTTATTTTGTCAACGTATTTTTACGTAGTGAATTCTTGTACATCGTTATTATTTATATATTTTGTCGTGAGGGATTTTCGAACGGGTTGAAAATGAATTTAAGCTGTTTTAGACAGACACCAATAGTATAGCTAGGTAATACTAGGTAATAGCTAGGTATATACATATAACTAGGAAATACATAGAATAAGCTATCGCATTGAGTTTTTATAGCATTTTCTGCGCCGAGATATATAGCGCGGAATAAGTGTATGTGATGCACGAATAAGCGGATTTGTGTTGGCGACTGAGGCATCTGGAGGCAGCAGTATATAAATACATAGCGAGGGATATGAACAATACAGGCAGCATGCAAAGAAGGTCCTAACGAGAGGATAATACGGCTTAGAGTTTTTACAGTAAAAGAACAGGATGAAATTACCATTGTTATTATATAGAATTTATGATTGATAATTTCTAGTTGAAGATGTAGATAATGAAGAAGAGAAACGAAAAACAAGGAAACCATAGTGGATCACTTTTGTTTCAATTTAGGTGATCTCATCATCAGACGACAGCATACGTCGAAAAGATATTGTCTCACACGACGACCGCGAGGTCCATCAGGTAAGATCGAAACAACCGGTCAACGCCGGCGACATTCCGAACCTATCTCCGATCATGTGTATATTTTCCAATATAAACGTAAGCAACACTCGGTCGACTGTCGTTACTGTCTAATGTCAAGTAACCTAAAAGCACGACGCGTAAGAGAGTGTTTGAAATACCAGTGTTCCACGAATACTTTAAAGTATTTTTCTCTATTGGTATACTATTTTGTTATTTCAAAGGAAATATAAAGATTTATAGATTTACTCTGATTGCTTGAAACAGAATTAAATACAACATTTTAAAAACACACGGGTGTGTGTGGTATAATGTATAATGCGCACGCTACTGCAGGCTTAATATTGGCAAAATAGTGTACCAATTAAAGAAAAGTATATTACAATATATTATTAATATTATATCGCACTTTAATAAAGCTAGTGTAAAAATTCAAATTAAATTTAACTTTGCATGACTAATATAGGGGAGATGGGAGCATAAAAACGATGGGGAGTCGAAATGCATGTAAAGGAAAGTGAGTGCTTTTTGAAAATTCTTGAGCACACCTTCGTTTTAAAGCAGAAAATTCTATTTTTTTAGAATAACTAGTTGAACTACCGATCTTCACAATATAAACATTTCAGTTTTTTCACTATACTAAAAACTAAAATAATGCAATTTTCCAAAACTTGTTTTTCACATTCGCTCAATACTATGGCGTACACGGGCATAGGAGCGGGGTCAGTGGACCACCCAATGAAATTAGCCTATTTTCAAGGAAATCAATGAAATTAAATTTTTTATTGATAAACTAAACATTCTTGAATACTCAGTATACTGTAATAGTGCTATTTTTATCACAAGAGAGTTTTGTTTTTTAATTGAATCGCAAGTTTAACGTATAGACAGATAGCTGAGCTCAAGCGTGACACCACAGGCGTACAGGTCTAGCCAACTGAAACTAATGACTGGCAAAGTTAGCGCAGTGTAGTGGCGGCTTTGCCCCGATGCTAACTTATAGATGAATTAATTTTTATTTCATGAAGGAAAATGATAACATGATTAAATTCACTGGGCTCGGCATCGGGGTACCTTAAAGTACATGGGACAATTAATAACTATTACTATAACTCCAATATTATTCCTGCGCATCATTACTGTCTAGCAATCACAGTAATTATGAAAATTCGCAGGTACGCGAACCTGTATTAAATATAGTACTGCACGCCTATAATGTTTTAAAATCTACTATATGAAAGTAACGAAAAATACAGCGACTTTCCGTCTTTCCGGTGGCCTTTTTACTCTATGTATTTTGTTTTCCATCTAGTACTTGATTATAATAATCATGTATTTGGTATAAATATATAGAAATGAAAAATATTGAATCCAAGTATTTTACACGAAAATTAATTCATATTCTTCAGTGCGTGTTCTATATTAACACCGTCATGTAGGGTACATGGTTGCTGGTTATTTAAAAAGTGACAGTAAGAACACGTTTTTTTGTAAATATTAACATGGTAAGGATTTACTTTGCTAATAACATCAACATAATATATACAACATTTATTGTTTATTCAACAGAGCTGAAGCGTTGTGAATTAGTGAATTTAAAATATAATAGCCATATATACATCATTAATGCTAGAGAGTGTCGTGTCTCCTTTAGACTTCGTATGTTTTAAAGCTACACTATGTTCATAGAAAATAAAGCGGCACCAATAAAGTTGCAGTAGAATTGAAAGTACATACAAATTTATGCGGGTACACTACAGCTATGTTGTATATTATAATACGACTATTATATGTGTAGGGAAGCAACCGAAATACAGATAGGTACACACACATACAACACAAATGTAGTCGATTTCAGTAAGGTGAAGAGGCAGGAGCAGAAAACGATTTAAAGAAAAACGTTCTGAGTCCTCACCAGTTCAACCATACTACACCGATGATTGTGGTGCATTACGATAGGGATGCTGTAAGCACTCAAGTGTATTTTTATACTTCCATACGACAGTAATACGTCACGTTCAAGTACACGCCGAAGAAAAAATTGTGCCGCTATAAAATTTATCGCATAGCATCACCCACCACCGACGCCGCGTAATTTTATGTGAACGCTGCTCCAATACAAATTCACATAATCCATATCCTCTGATTCGTGAGATGTGACGAAATACTTATACATACATATAATGCAATGAAAAAGTCAACTCTAGCTGTTGGATATGGTCGTAAAAATTCGACCCTACTCTTTATTGCTGGGGCGCGTTATGATATCCGATTTCCATTTTTTTAAAGTTTGCTAAGCAAATGATTGTAATACAGAGTAGATTGTTTATAGGGCGTATTTTGAAAACCGAAAAATCCGGTGTAGATTCTGTGTATATATTAGGTTAGATTGTGAGACATCATTAATACAAAATTTATATTTTTTTCATTGTTCAACCATGCAAACTATGGATAAATTTTACGTTAGCCATAAATAAATCGAACGTGGAAGATAAATACAAGTTTTTTTTAATACTTACACCCATTGCAGCACCAGAACATAAAGTCTGATTTGAATTATGTTTTTGATTAACTTTTAATTACTAATTGCCACTAAACTAATGTATGCACATTGTACAAGGTCTATTCACAAAGTAAGTGAAAAGAATTACTTTCAAAAAGGGGGTAAGGCTATATCTGTGTTATCTGTGCTATACGTCAGTATAGGAGATTATAGCTTATCAACAAACTATGATATATATGAAAACATTAAATAATTTTCGTCGCTGTTTACAATACTCACTCTCACTAATTTTCGTCGCAGTTTACAATACTCACTCTCACTATTTTTTAACTACTTTTTTATATAGATGTATAATAAAATAGGGTGAACGTGGGACAGTTGCTATCATCAAGCAGGTGGGGGTAACGTAAGATTTGCCCCCACCTGCCTGATGAAACAATTCGTAGGCGTAAGAACGGTATTTTATGTCGACATACGAAATTTGAGCAAATTTGGTTAATTAGTTTAATTGCTAGACAAAACATGCGTACATTCTGGAACCTCAGTAATTATTATTTTTGCGCAACATAGAATTCTTATGCTACTCAGTTATGCTGCGTGCCGTAAAATGTTTGTTAATTTCTTTCATTCTAACACCTTATAAAAATCACTGTCAATACTTTTTACTAATAATTAAAGGCATTGGATAGATTTTTACGGTGCCTATCGTTTAAAACTTTCCCGGAAGTCGTATATTGTCTAAGCCAACAGATATTTCAAATACAAATTTCAATATACCAAAAAATATCATCAAAATGGCTGCGCTTCCCCTTCCACTTCCGCGCGACGTGCCAGCATTCTAATTGCACATAATGAATTCTTTGAACCTACACCTATGTAATGGTGTAATTTTCGCGTCGATCTGAGTACTTTCAAAGCACAATGCCAAACCGTATCCCCTGATATTGGTACACCCGTTGTTTAGTTTTACCCGCAATGTAAACCAAGAACATATACGTATTCACATAAAAAATGTGGTCACAACTAGAGGAAAATGGATATAGACAATAAGTATAGAAACCGTTCAGATACTTTAAAATATCTTACCTACTAAAAAATACTTCGGCTTATAATGTATATCGTTATGCATTATTTTATAGTGGATTGTTAAAATGATGTATCGATGTAGTAATTACATCAATATATCACTATTTCCTTGTGCAGTGATTAAAAAAACTCAATATTACTGACCAGATGAGACTGAAAATCGGGGTGTGCACTATACGTCGGGGATCGCTTGAAATAACCATTACATATTATAAGTTATACGCAGCCGTTTGCTGAAAATCATAACACTGGTGTTATGGCCAAAATGACGTTGGGAGGCGTCGAAATAGTTTTAGTCGTATCGAATTTGTCAGTGCTAGTGATATGAATTAAGTCTAGATGGCATATATCATACGATACTGCTCATATAATACAAATTTCAAGGAAAGGAGGTAATAAGTGCGGCTATCCATATATATATATATATATATATATATATATAATTCTAACAAATGATTGAGTCCTAACAAGTTTATATAACACCGCCGATTTATGTGCTGTTGCGTCGTAACACTAAAATTATAAAGTTCCTACATTCTTTTGTACTCTGTAATTATGGATAATTTATTTGCATAGGAGATTAAAGAATTATTGGACGTAGTTATTCGAAGGTTTTGGCGAGTTTTCTTTTAAATAACATTTTTCCTTCTAGTAACTTCAAAAATACATTATAAAGTAGCTTCAAATAAAATACATGTTCACATAAAATGCATGGTAAATTAAAATATTGTATTTCTTAATGCCATCTATACATAATTCATACCACTACCACTGAGAAATTCGACACGACTAAAACAATATCGACGCCTCCCACCGTCATTTGAACCCTACCACCGGTGTTATGATTTTCAGCATACATTGAGTGCTATAGATAGTAATCTTCTTCTTCTTAGCGTTAGTCCCGCTGTGGTGCAGGGTCCGCTATTTGAGC
>JAODVP010089808.1:0-12890 GCA_025400035.1 Tetradonia laticeps
CGTTTTTCGATTGCGTTAATATCAGTTTTTTCGCCGAAAAAGTGGACAGTGTTACCCCTTGGGTGATTTTTGGTCGTTTTAAATAAAAGTACTCGGATCACGCTGGAATTTTAATATTATGTAGCCGTGCGTAAATGTTATCTCATCACGCAAGTTATAATTTGATAACTTAAATAGTTCCTCGGAAAAAGGGCTCGGAAAATTATTTTTGAATGTGAAATTTCTCGTATCCTATGTGGAATTTCTTGCTGATTATAATTCTGTTCACATTATCGCGATATCCCAATTTGTTTCGAAGATATGAATTTTTTAGGTTTGATACTAACGCATTGTGAATGTTTAAAATCTCCAAAACTACGCTATTTATAGACAATATTTACAGGTGGCCTCACTTTCCCGAGAGGAAGTGAGGCGTAAGAGGAAAATTACATCACCGCGAAGGCTGTTGCGCTAAATACACGCTAGGTGTGCTAGTGGTAAAGTTGTTTTTCTAATGTTAACGATTAGTGCGACATCTAATGTGATCAGTGACCATCAATTCTAGGCTACGTGGTTACGTAATGACCTTGTTCCCTATTGGTAGATAGTAAATGAGACAACCTTTAATATAAAACCTTGAGGAGCACTTACCATGCTGACATTAAATGAAATAAACAATTCTTTGTTGTATCTAGGGACCCTAGTGATGGCATAAGGCATTTTCACCTTGTTTATCAACAATCTTTAATAATTGCAATAATTTATATCATTAATAAAAAACTTACTGCACTGATGATGTCTTCGTGATGATCTCCTCGTCTCAATCTGCATTATTATAGTGCATTATGATGAATTATAATTCTGTAAGTTTCAAAGTTTTCTGAGAACCCTTTCAAAAATTCCCAAAAATACGCTACTACATGCAGATTTAGTTATAATTTCATATCTTCTTTGCTTTTCCGCAAAATTGCTTCGGAAAATATTTTTTGTAAAATGAACCGTAAAAAGAAATACCAGTCCTGACCGTCAGCGGCCGGCGCTAACAAGTGTGTCCTGTTTGAAAGTTTAAAACATAATATACGATGTGACAATTCATCCTGATTTTTTTCCGAACACTGAGGGGAAGAAAGCAAAATATTCAGGCCATTCAACAAGTCTTCTCGTAAATAACTTTTTCGTTAAAGTAAAAAAGAAAAACCTTTTGGAATCTGAATTCAGAGTAACTCAAATACTAAATACAGTATTTTTAAATGGTCTATTATTATGTTTCTCATTCAGCTGGCTAGTGTTGTAGGAAATAAGAAAAAACTTTTTAATATCTGAAATTTTATTCGTTGCGTTATGCAATCGTTGTAATTATAATTAAGTCCTTTACGTAATAATGTCCTACGAATATGTTATATTTGGCGACAAGACATGTACCAGGGACTGGTAGCAAACCAAAGGCTTCCCTGTTTGACGACCTTGAGGTCCTAGATGATTTTGATGTCCTCGTGACAGAGTGGTGTACGTCATGTGAGAGTGGTCTCTTCTTTTCTTTATCCCGCCCAACATGCACAGATGTTCGATGCCCGCAACGTATTTTCAGCGAACATTTTCCGTGTGGTTCTATATCGAACATGTTCTCAAATTCAGAATTGCCAATTACATGAAATGCATTCAATGCTGCGCCTCGTGAATTGAAAGAATTTGTTAATGAATACATTTCATCTTCGAAGAGATTATCGGAATACTTTGGTCTTTTCACTGGTTTCTTCATCGCTTTATTTTTTATATCAGTAATAAAAATATCAGGCTGTGTAATTGTACCTTCTAGCTCGCAGACTCTTTCGATATTCAAAGTCATCTTAACATCGCTATTGTTTTTAACCTGCAAACGTATTAACATTTAAAATTATTAATAAAGATAATAAATAATAGACTTACGTCAAATGCACAATCTTGATAACCACCATGAGAAATGGTTAATCGACAGACAGTAAAGTTTGGTGTAAATATTAATTGAGGCATAATTCCAATACCACGTAAAATAAAGAAATACGTGGTTCTATCACTGGTCACATTCAAATATTCGATTTGCTAAAAGATTTGAATAATTACAATTATAATAATATTACGCAGTTGTCTTAGATTAATTAAGTTATTTATAAATTACAATAATACTGTAGTCTAAAAAGATTTTTTATGTAAAATCATTAAAATATTGTAAAATGTCATACTTGTACGTCATTAGTAGGAACAAATTCGATAGGATAAGAGTAGATATATTCAGGTGGTAATTCCGATTCGTTTCTGGTTGTTGATATGAAAGATCCCACTGGATTCAATGGAAACACTGTAACTTTTATATTACTGCCTGAAATTAAATTATTTTTAATAAAAACGTAAAGATAAAAGAAACACTAATGAATTACGTTGGATATTTTGAAAATTGATAGTTTTAGTACTACTTGTTCCAATTAGCACCAATCCAAAGTCTATGACTTGATATCTTTGATCGTGTATAAAATTCGGCATTACAACATGGCAGGCAGCTTTGAAGTAAAGTTCTTCATCATCGCGTTGGCTAATAGAAGTAAAACTTACGTTAGAATATTCATTCCATTGTACTGCATATATAAAAGTCAAGCTTACACTTCTTTGTACGTAACGCGACAAATAAATGTCCTTATAACATAATAAGGTTCCATTGCTCTCCATGCACTCATTTCCGTTTGATAAAAGTTGTAATGATTTAGGTAGGCTGACTCTGCATCTTTACTAACTCGTGATTTCGATTTTTTATGTTTCTTTAGCGTGTTTCTCCGTTTTTTACTGTCTGTTGAAGTTCTCGGATTCGCATCCATAGATTTTTTTGAAGTTTCTGATGTTCGCGAGGCTTCTTCAATTTGTTTTAGAAACTCAAACCGTTTCTTAACAACGTCCTCTGGTAAATTAGGTTTTATTACTAGGAAAATCTGCCATTTCTTCCTGCCATTCGAAGCTAGCTTTCCAATTGACGGCTGTACTTCGAAAATATCCTTATTTCCATCATCTACAATTGGTTGTTGGAATATCTCAAAAGACGCCACAGCTTTATATCTTATTCTAGACATTGTAATATCCAGGCTAGAGCATGCGTATGAGCCACAAGGAGTGTCAGGGAAAATAAGGAGATTGTGAGACAACTCCACACCTGCGGCAACAACTTTTAGACAGAAATTAAGTTTGTGTATTTTGGGTGTGTCTGATTGGGAGTGCGTCGTGCTGGACCAGTCTGCTTCTAAATATGATGATATTTCTTTTTCTTCTTCAATGTCGTATTTTACTAATTGCAGTAGTTTCTCATCATCTGCATTTGGTAATACATCCGAGGATTTGGTGCTTATTGTATTTGAAATCATAGAGGCTTTCAGAGAATTTAAATCTTCTTTTAGTTTAGACGTATTACTGCCACGTGATTTGCATATATAATCTTCAATTTTCTTTAATTGTGATTTGAAATCAATGCCATAATTTTTCTAAAATATTACTGTTAGATACATGATCATAATATTCTTATATCAAAAACCTTTTTAAGCATTCCACGATGTTTAATTGTACTCAATTTCAATTCAAACTTGAGCTCCCCGTCATTTTTGGCTATATCTTCTGCTGTTGGAGATATAATCATTCTTATCTCTTCTTTCTGTAATGGTTTTAATTGCCCAAAACCGTAATTTGGAATAATTGACACATACTACAAAATCATCAAAACCTAAATTTTATGTTCTAGAAAAAATAAGTGTACTTACAGGTGGTAACGTTAAGAAACCAAACTGTTGTGGTACTAATGAAATATTCGAGACTTTCATATCCACGTATAAACTGTCAGCAGTTGTGCAGCTTCCTAAATCGTAATATTCCTTATTCTCTTCGTAGGTTTTGTAAAAAACATCGTAACATTCTAAAATAACGCCTTGCGATTCGCTTACCACTGCGAAAACATCAATTCGAAGAGGTGGTGTGTCCTCATATCCTTTCGTCTGTACTGTAACGAATACGGGAAACTCCAATAAGGGAATTTCAGGATCGTAGAATTTATTCCGCGTCAGGATTCCATCGGTGGGTAAAAATTTCAGTGCAATCTTTATAGTCTGATTCGGAGGAATGGTAGTGACTCCGGGGTTAGAACGTAGGTAAGGTTTCATTCGAGATGGAAAGCACATTCGTAAGTGATGAGTGACTTTACCCGGATTAGTCAGCTCAAAATCCAATTGATAGGCCGAGTCGTATACACAAGCTTCAAAGTCGAGTATTTCCACGTTGGATATAAGGAAGTGAGATGTAGTTTCTGAATTTACTATTATATCCTATTTAAAATAAATATACATTTATATATTAGTAAGGAATTTGCCATTCTCTCTAGGCCTACATTTACAATATTATTTCACATTGTAGAGGCGCGATAGAAATATCAGAAAAGTGTACACGGTCTTCAAATCAGAAGGAAATTGTACATCGGAGACAACTTTCGAAACTTTAAAAATTCCACTCTCAAAAAAATTTATAAAGCCCTTTTCCGGGAAACTATTCATGTAAACAAAATAAAACCTTTATGGAGAGATAGTTTATGTCGATGCCTACATAATTTGAAAATTACAGATCGATCCGAGGAGTTTCATACAAAACGACTAAAATTCTTATAACGGGTAAGTAACACTGCCCACTTTTTCGGAGAAAAAACTGAAATTCACGTAATCAAAAAATGAAAAAAACTGTTCGATATAAAAATAATATCTTCATGCAATGGCGTAAAGAGTTTTTCCCTAACTTTAATATTTCCCAAGAAAAAGTGGAAAATTATTTTTGGAATTTTTGGAGTGGGTCTTGGAAAAATTTGAAACTCCTAGTTTTCATGTAGATTGAAGCGAGCAAATCATATTTGAAGATATTTTTTCATTATCACTTAAATTGGTAGGGTTATTAAAGGTTTTTGAAAAATTCAATTTTTTAAATAATAAAATACATTGAAAATATCGTAGTCCTTTAATCAAATGAGAAAGTTAAAAAAAATTGTGTTATCACCTCAAATTTGATAAGTCGAGTTCTAAAAATTAAAGGAAATTAATTCATATGTTCGAAATAAATTGAGATATCAGAAAAGTGTAAGCGTTCTTCAAATCAGAAGGAAATTGTACATAGGATACAACTTTCAAATCTTTCAAAATTTCACTCTCAAAAATAAATTTTAAAGCCCTTTTGCTGGGAAACTATTAATCTAAACAAATTAAAACGTTTATAGAGAGATAGCTTATACCTATGACTAAATAGTATCAAAATTTCAGATGGAACCGAACACTTTCATGAAAAACGACTAAAATCTCCCAAGAGGTAACACTGGCGACTTTGTAGGCGAAAAAACTGCAATTGTTGCAATCGGTAAAAGAAAAAAACTGCTCGATACAGAATGAAAATCTGCATGTAATAGCGTAAACTGTTTTTCACTTACATTAATATTTTCCGAGAAAATCGGAAAATTTATTTTGAATATTTTAGGACTAGGTCTTGGAAAAATTCTAAACTTATGGAACTGCTGCAGATTGAGATGAGGAAGTCATTTCTAAATTTATTTTTAGTTATCTCATCAAAAATAGCAGATATTCACGAAAAACTGTAGTGGCTCGGTTATGTCACTTCGCAATCTCTGTCAAATAGCAAAAAATTGACAAAACGCGCGTCAATTGACGCCCATGGACGCTCTCAGTACACCACGTGATCGGTTACCATAGATAAAAAGAAGGAAATAAAACAGAAACAATGAACACCAACAAACTAACCTAAGAATCGCGATAACTTCTTGTGACACTGTGCTTTTGCCCAGCACCCCTAGCGGAATTTAAGTTTTACGTTTGAAGAAGCAATTTTATTGGATCTATGTAGGCCTAGGCGTTATAGCGAAACTAGGGTTGCAAGATAGTATATAATAATCGATTCATTTATAAATTAATTATAGTATATTAAAGTATAAGTTGATAAGGAAGAAATACTTTAAAGTATTTCTCTTTTATTGGTATACTATTTTCCTAATTCAAAGGAACTATCAACAAAAATGAAATTATATATGAATGAATTTGAAGTCATTGAATACCTGTATAGTATGTATATCTTTTGTTGTCATGGATAGCGCAATTACCTGTTGTAGGGCGCGTTGTTAACGATTGCATTACTACAAAATTAAAATAACTCGTTGGGCAATTTATAATGCGCATGCTACGACACGCTATTATGAAAATAGCGTACTAATAAAAAAAAATTTATAATCACAACTACATCAACGAATTTTAAAGCATGAATTCACTAAATTTACATTGAAAAAAATATATATACCTGTGATCCAATACAATACAATTGCCCATCTAAAAACCTCTCGTAGATACTGAAATTGTAGGACTCTACTTGATACCCAGGTTCATTCACAGACCTCAACCAGCATTTAATTACCACACTGGAATTGGCATCCACAGTGAACACATTTCGTTCAAACTTGAACACATTAAAAACATTTTCAACACATTGCTGCACCAGATTTCTGGGAAAAGGATCAGCCGTGGAAAGATCCTCCAAGTTCAAAGACGACAAATGTTTCTTATCATTCTCTACACTGTCGTCAATCCGAATAATGCTAATAATCTTCTTCCACTCTTGCTCCATGGTTTGATTGTTAAATACCTTTGATACAACTACTTTGCATTCTTTCAGTCCGTAGTTAGTGATCCGGATAGTTTTGTAATTCTTACCGTCTCTGGACAAGTTCTGCGCACGCCAAATGGGCATTTCATCAAACGATAAGATCGTCGGATTGATTATCACCGCTGCGCATATTGGCACGCACACGACATCGAGTACAAATTTCTGCATTTTATTACTGCGCGTTTTGTAAGTGAGAAAAATGATTTTGCCGTCGGTGGTCTTATTAATTACCTCCGGCGAAAAACGAACTGATATCTGAAAGCTCATCCCAGGTGATACGCGACAGACTCCAAATGGTTCAACATCTAAAAGTGAATCTTCTTCAACATCTGTATTCCACACAATGCGATCTAGTCGAATGTTTTTCGTGTAGGAATTACCATTCACTATAGATATTACTTTCCTGTATATTTTATTTTGTTGATAGTTCTGTAATTTAAATAATATGATGAAAAAGAAAATTAATTTAGTGTATACGTAATACTTTGAATATCAATTTATTAGGACGACTAAAAAATCCCTCATCGTTTGAGAAATACCAGTAATCATCGCCATTCATGTTGTTTTCCATTTCGACCAATTCTTTTTCAGTTAGATACTCATAGAGTTTGGAAATGTTGTCTAATATTTCGGACATTACCATTTCAGAGCGGACTTTCTTTCGTATGTTCGTGGTAGGAATATAGGAGGGTATTGCATTTTCTTGCTCATACAAGTTGAGCTTAGAACCCTAATTGAAATATTTGTACAATTTGCAATTAATTTTTGTAAATATGACTGAAAGATGATAATCTTACGGATTTTTTGGTGCTTTTTGACTTGGTACTACTTCTCTTAGTTTTTGACTTTTTCTTTTTTAGTGTCGTGCCTGATTTCTGTTTTAATTTAATTTTTGAACGGTCCTGTGCACCTGTGGCATCTTTTTTTGCCTTCTGCTCCTTGCTGAGACTTGTTCTTGAAGTGGAAACCGAACTAGGTATTTTCAAATTAGTTTCGCTTTCTGATGTACTTTCGTCAAGGGTCTTCCAATGTTATAATACACACATTAAATTAGTTTAGGTTATAATTTAAAAATTGAGAAATTGAGAAATTCAGAAGTTGAGAAATTGAGATATTGCGATATTGCGATATTGCGAAATTGAGAAATTGAGAAATTGAGAAATTGAGAAATTGAGAAATTGAGAAATTATGCAATTATGAAATTGAGAATGGAGAATTGAGAATTGATTTCATAACATAACCTAGCAACTTTTATAATATTTACCTCTATTGTTTCTTCTAAGTTATACTTCAAATCAATTGTTGAAGTTAGGTCCGCTGTCTTCACCTCCTTTTTTGTATCCACCTTTCTCTTTACCTTTGCATTTAAACTGTTTTGTTTCAAATCTCTTAAGATATTTGATACCAACCGAATTTTATTATTATAAGCAATATTTCTTTTTGCAAGTCTGGTTTTCTCCGCCCTGTGGAAAGCATCTACAACTTTGCCAGTAACAACACTACTGCCAATTATGGACCCAAAAATTTTACGTAGCTTCTTTAAAACTTCACGTTTATTCTCCAAAAATTGTTCATCCTTGGTTTCTATATATTGTGCATGTTGATATTTAGCCTCCTTTATTTTATTCTATAATAATCAAATGATTGCTAATAAACACTTTCTAACTAATAACTAAGTGCAAATATAGTCGTTGCTTACTCTAATAACTTCGATTGCCATGCGTTGATTTGCTATAATATTAGTTATGCCTGGAGGACGAAACTTTTCTTCAATTTTACCTTTAGACATTGAAATACTTTTTGTTTTCACGCTACCAGATTTTTTTAGGTCATTGGTGGATTTGTCCAAGTTCGATTTTCTAGTGCGCGATACTTTAGTCGCTTTAGTCCCTATTGGTTTATGTTTGTGACTAGTAACGGTTTCGCTTCGAGGCGAAAGATCCAATCGATTTTCTAATATGTCAGCGTATTCTTGTGACTCCAAAAATTCGTCAAGCCAGGCTATTAATTCATCATCTTGGCGTTCTACTTCTAGTAGCCATTCGCTCTTAGAAATTTTTTGGAAATTGTTATCTTTCTCTTCATTTTCCATGTTTGGTTATTGTATAATTGAAGATTACTTTATCAAATAAAAAATAATAATATCTTGATTGATTAGAATAACATTAGCGACAGTGACAGCGTAAATCTAAATAAACTCAAGAAAATATAATATTATTTATATCCATGGAAAGTAATAACAAATTGAGGCAAAACTAATTTTAATCAAACCCAAGCCTACATAAATTATACTAATGATCTATTTAAACTGGTCAAAATGTACTTAGTACATTCCTACTGTCGCTAGAGGTGCTGCAAACATGCAATATTATAAAACATGTAGGCCTAGATCTTATACCATCACTAGATAAAATCAAGGTTAGTATAATATATCATATTAATTCATTTATAAACAATTATCAACTATATTTTATAATAATAATGTAGTTTAATATATTTCAGTTATTACTGTTAACGATTAATAAACCTACTTGCTTGCAACCCTGCAACTAAAAAAAATCCTAACCATAATTTTTAACAACGCTCGCTTCGCTCGCTTCTACTTGAGTCACTGGCGTCATTCGTCATCTACGATCTCAACAACTCGCAACGAATCACACAACAAGCGATACGAACCACGCGAGTTGATCACGATCACTAAAATTGCACTAGTAAACAAACTCATCACCCAAAATATGCCCCAACATGTCGGCAATACACAAGCAATCGTATAAACTAATTGAAATTCCCATCAATAAATTCTACGAACAAGCTGTCCCACATCACAAAAGCCTCTTTGAGAAACACAAACTTAATACTCACAAGGTAAGTCAAAGTTCCTTTCTTTCTTTGTTCCAAATTTACGGCGCATTTACTAACTACGCACATTTTGCTGGCAGTTATCAGTAGCTGGCAATGTGATACAACTAAAAAAGGAAGTCAAAGACAAGAAACGCATTATTAAGCAATTAAAGGACTTGCTATATGAGTTAGACACATTACGATCACAAGTAGAAGATGTTGATTTGGATAAATTCGACGTTCGCACATTTGCTCTCCGAAAAATCATCGCATCACTCATTAAAGACTACAATGCTATTGAGAAACAAGTGTTGATACTGGCAGAAACTGAAAATAGTATTAATGAAAACATTGAAAATGAGAATCCAGCGCATAACATATCGCAACTGCAATTGCAAACTAGCTTGTCCGAGCTGAAATTGCAGGAGCAGCAGAGCAGACTTAATAATGTAATTGAATTAGAGAATGATATACAAGATTTGCGTGGAATGTACGCGAATTTAAATGAAATGGTGCATGAGCAAGGGGAGACTGTTACTCAAGTTGAGGATAATGTGGAGGAAACACAGGAAAATGTTAATAGAGGACTACAACATTTAGTGACTGCATCAAGGTATATAGTTCTTGAAATTATATTATTAATACATATATTAAAGTGATTATTGCAATGCATTTGTAGGTTAAAGAAAGCCAGTTATCCGATAACAGGAGCACTTCTCGGTTCATTGGTTGGCGGTCCTTTAGGAATGGTAGCTGGTTTTAAAATTGGAGGTGCAGCCGCTATAGGTTGTGGCGTGGTGGGTTATGCAGGTGGTAGACTCTTGCGAAATTGTAACAGCACTGACGAAATACAAATTGAAAATGATACTTGTTCAGACGTAAAAACTCCCGAAGATGTGGCTGAAAATGCAGTGGGCACTGCCTCTCCTGATGAATCTAATAAAAAGGATAAATGACAGTGTGTGATAGTGTAAATAGTTATTTATTTAATTTAAATCGTATTTATATGTTAAAATATGTTTTTTTCCTTTAATTATACAGGATAAGGTGTAATTAGAAACTAAGGATAATGTGATATTTTGTGTATTGAATTATATTTCAAAATGTTTTCATCACTGTTGTCTTTCATTTACAACTTTGATTAGTGTGATAAACTACCGAAAATCTTTGTTGTACAGAGAATAAAACGTTTTATCCACAATATTCCGCTGAAAGTGAATCTCCATTGCTTTCGGTTCAACGCTGAAGCATAGCTGTTACTTCTGGCATGGGCCTACATTGAGTTAAGACAGCAGCGCCCTCTCATGATGCGTGATGGAAGTAGATGGCTTTGGATTGATGATTAGTTCATTATACCTAGGCCTACAGTTTTTACGCTACTCTTTTACATTAATTTTGAGGTACTCCTTGTAACAATGAGCATTTCTTTAACTCTAAAAAAAGGAACAAAAAAATATACATTGACTTGATTTAGTTTCCAAATGCTGATTGTTCAAACTGGGTTTTGCAATAACTGCAATATTTCTTGGTTTTTACAACAAAGTTGAACTTTTCATCGTCAATATCTCCGAAAATGTGAGTGTTGAAAAGAGTAGTAAATAAAGCCGAGAAACCGAATTTTATGTTCTTGTGTACGAATTAGTTTGTAAGCTATTTATTTGAAACTGATTATACATACTACTGTTTATGGGTTTGCGATATCTCAATTAATTTCGAAGATATTATGTATTATTTTCAGTTATACACTTAACTCATCGTAAATTTTGTGATAAAACAAACCCTTATTTAATTAAAGAATACGCTATTAACATTATAATTAATGAACTTTCATACTCCAATATTGGATTGAAATGATTAATGAAAAGATATTCTGTGACTGAGAATCGAACCGCAGACGACTATATGGGCGCTATAGGGCTGTAGCCTGTGAGCTATCACAGATTTACAATTTGATCATTAATACAGTAAAACCTCCCTTTGTGGACACCTCCCAAATGTGGACACCTCCCAATTGTGGACACTTTAAGTGGTGGGTCCCGTCGGTGTCCACATTTGGGAGGTTTTACTGTAATCATAATTCGAACACATTCGGCTTAGTGGTGACAATTATTATCACATCTACTAAGTCATTATGTTTCGACATTTGAACGCATTGACTTTGATAGCTCAAAGGTTATAGCCCTACAATTAAAAAAAATAGTTTCTAAAGCCCTTCTCCGGGAAATTATTATAGTAGGCAAATTTGCCATTTTTTCGGCGAAAATACTGAAATTGAAAGTAGTGAAAAATGAAAAAAGCTGTCCGATGCAGAATGAAAATTTGCATACAATAGCGTAAACAGCTTTCCCCTAACTCAAATATTGTCCGAGAAAAACGGGAAATTATTTTTGGAATTTTGGAGTGGACCTCGGAAAAATTTGAAACTTTCAATTCAATTTAATTTTTGGAAAATTTCGATTTTTTCAAGTGTCAATATATGTGAACCTAACCTAACCTAACCCAAGAAGAAAATTTGTTTTTCACGTCAAATAGGAAATTCGAGTTTTAAGGGTTACACGTAATTAATTCATACCTTCGAAACAAATTGAGAGATCACAAAAGTACAAACGAACTTCAAATCAAGAGGAAGTTGTACATCGGATACAACTTTAAAACTTCTAAAAATTCCACTTTCCAAAAAATTTTCTAAAGCCCTTTTGTCGGGAAACTATTAAAGTAATCAAAAGAAAACTTGGACGTAGAGATAGCTAATGTCTATGGCTACATAATATCAAAATTTCAGCTTGATCCGAAAACTTTTATGCAAAACGACCAAAATTCACCAAAGGGGTAATACTGCCCAATTTTTCGGGGAAAAAACTGAAATTGTCGCAATCCAAAATTGAAAAAAGCTACTTGAAAGTGAATGAAATACATTACTACAAACAGTTCTTTTCTTGCATCGCAAAGAAAATCGGAAAACTAATTTTTGAAAATTAGGACTGCAATGCAAATATATCTCTAATAGATCACGAGATATCTGCGAAAAACTGTATCTACCAGGTCATGTAAGTAAGCGAATATTGTAATAGGTTATCAGATAGAGAATTTTTCTCTGATTGCATTGGTGAAAAGCAATTACATCTATCTCTAATAGTCTCGGAGATATTCGCGAAAAACTATATCTGCTAGGTTATGTTAGTTAGCGATAGAAAATATCGTCCTAATCGAAGTGCCGAAAAGGAATTACCTCTATCTCTAACAATTTCGGAGACAGTTGCGTATCCAGGTCATATCAATTTTTTTTTGCCGTATGTAATTCTGAGAGTAAATGTCACTTTAATATATTTCTTAATTTTCGTATCTTAATTAACTTCGTA
>JAODVP010089819.1:1497-12884 GCA_025400035.1 Tetradonia laticeps
GTTGTCAGTGCCAAGGTATTTATCTATTTTTAATCATTTCGGACATTTATATCATTATAGTGCGGTGCGTAAATGGCACTGTTTTTTACAGAAATGCATGATTTATAATGGAGGTAGTTGATTCCACCTCTGCAAACTTACAACCGCCAGCAAATCTCAGTGTTGAAGACATCAACATCGAAATTTTACCAGTAATTTACGAAATAATCCGTGGGTAAGTACAATTTCCATTAAATCTGCTCCTGGTTTACTATAGCATACCACGGAGGAATGTTTAATAAGCAATAAATCGTGAAATTGATTGTTCCCTTGTGATAAAGCGTGGAAAAAGATCATCACGACAATACAGTCAAAGTAAGGGAGTCGCAAGATTGTTCACAAAAGGTCCTAGAGTTACAGAAACGTTTGGAACAAGCAAGAATCCAGGTATTACATACTTTCTCTCATATTATTTCGTTTACAAGAACAATATAGTAATTTAAGGAGTAAAAATAATGTTGTGTTGGTTGCATAGGTAAAACAATTACCCGGCATTGAATACAGCAAGGAACAACAACTGCAAAACCTAGAATCACTCAAAGCCCAACTGAAACTGAAGCAGGAACTCTTACAGAAGTATCGCTACTTAGCATTCGACATAAAACGAGAAAATTGTTAATTAACCAAGCATGATACGTTTATTGCTGCGTTACTTAGCAAATAACGAAGAACTCGTTAAGAAACTAAGTCATTCGTATCCGATCCGGGAAGCGGCACGTGTTACAGCTTCGCTTATCAACAAAGGTAGGAATTTAGCCGACGAACACGATCTTAAAAACAAGTTGGAACCAGGTAAACTGAAGGAAATGATGCAGAAGTTCACTCAGGACGTTAAAAATGAAATTGAGGAAATAAAACGTAAACAGAAGTAGAGTAACCTCAAATTATGTCTTCGATTACATTTGCTAGTATACTTAGTAACGAAAAAACAGGAAATAAAACGGCACTAACCTCTGGAATGACTTTCCAAAACTCATTCTTTGTAAATCCTTACGATATTGTATCTAGAATATTCACATCTTTTGTTCCGCCAGTTTTTATCCCCAGTAATGCTAAATCTGCCCGATTGAACACGATTTACGTTGATTTTCTCGGTCCTTCTATAGCTGTAGTTATTTTATGCGCCATTTTGAATTATGGTTATTCGTATAAACATGGCTCAGTGGTATTTTTCGGTCCGAATGAGTTTCTATCGATGTACTCTTTATTTATGCCAGGATTATGCTTCGTCCTGAGTAAATATATAGGAAATTCACAAATAAACCTGGCGGAAATAGTGTCACTTTTGGGTTATGCACTCTACGGACATATTTTTACTTTGGTCATGTCATTCTTATGTTTTCAGGAAGAAAGTAATGTGTTTTTCTTCCTATCGCTGATTTGTTTCTGTGGTAGTAGTACTCTTAGATTGATCGTTGTTTTGATGAAGACAATTAACAAACCTGGAGCTAGGTTTTTAGTCTGTAGTGTTGTGGCTATAGTGCAGATTCTTAGCTTGATTTTTGTGCATTTTGCGTATATGCACAGGACATTCAAGTATAAGAGTAATGTCGATGTTCATTTTTTTGATGGCAAGGTATCAGACTAGTGTTATTTTTAGGTTATAGCAATTTACTATTGTGCACATTTGACATTTTACTATATTACATATTTGTAATGTATATATTGTGAATTGTAGTGTATCATTTATTTATAAAACTAAATGATACCCCTGAGTGATCCACATCATAGTCTGAAGTTTCACGAAGTGCTCGCTCTCGTGCTTCGGTGTATGCGGATTCTTGTAGAATGCCAAGCATTGTCTGCCTCAAGTAGTCGAATGTGATTGGCTGGGAAACATGTAAAGATTAAGAGGTTATGTCAATTGCTAATTGACAGCGGCCCTTGAGTTGAGTCGGCGTTACCGATTACCTATTGCACATAAATTTTAATTTTGTTTGCTGACCTGGCTGACTGTGGTCCAAATCTAGGCAAGACTATGTATTTCAAAATTGTTTCGAGACAAGACGAGATCTCTTGTGTCGTTTTGTGGCAATAGAGGTACTCGTACGTTAATTTCAACACTAATTGTAAGCATGAGTTATTAAAAGATATCCATACCTCAAGTTGTTCTACAACTTCATCTCCATATACCACATCATCATTTGACATTAGTCTACTGAGACATTTCGTGATAGAATCTTCAGTAAACTGTTCACCTGTGATATAAAACCTAAAGTTGAAAGACAAGTATGGAGAGTTCGGCATATACCATACCATATTTGCACATCTTCCGAATAAAATCATGAGGTGCGATACTCTTTGCCCCATTTGAAAGCACTTTGAAGCTTTCTCTCAATTGATCCATGGTCAGGCCGTCCGCAGGCCGATGGTTCAGGAACAGCTTGACGAATTCAGTGAAGGTGATGGTCTCGCGGAGGGTTTGCGTTTTTTCAAAGTTTATATTTCGGGCTTCATCCAATAGTAGTTCAATCTAAATTTGGGTGGATATTAACTTCCCTGTGGCAAATAACAGGTTATGTTACCTCATATTCGCTTGGGTAGTATCCACAAGCTCGGATTAAATCAGGCAGATCATTGATGTAAATACAATCGCTGAAAGTTTGCGATGAGGAGGCATCCTCTTGATGTAAGATCTGTATGTAGCAGAACAAATCCTCGATTTCCTTGAAGTACCATCCATTTGCACCTCCGTCTAGTAGGCAGTAGTAGGGCTCTAATTCGGTGCCACCCATGTAGTGTAGTATGTCTAAGGAGCTGTCAATAGATCGTAATTACTTTGTGTTTTTATAACGAACCTAACTTAATTTCACAAGTACTTACGTTGTGTTGATGTACCATACGAGTATGCCGCCTTCGCCTCGTGCATACGTGAAGACGTACTTTCCTTGATTGCAAATGCCGATCGATTCCAGCTACAAATAATGCAATACAAAATATTATGATGATTAAATGCCAGTTATTGTAGGAAATTTCGATAAATTTGTATGTTCAGCTACCCTAGACCCTTCTGAATCAAATGATGGAAACCGTTGTCGGCATTTTCTAATAGTTTTAGAGAGGGCGCTGTGACTAATATTGAGTATATGATTCAGCAGTTACGTGTGGTACAATTTGGGAGTAGTCTTAGTAAAATTACTGTTTATATACAGTGACTTACATCAGGATTGGCCAGAATGCCTATATGTTTGTACGGATTGCCATCTGGCGGCGTCTTCAGAATCCCCATGTGTGTGTTATTTTGGAATATGATGTACTTCCCATTGGTGTTGGGTAACACCAGCATGTTGCTCACGGGGGACTCGTAGCAGCCATGATGGGGCCCAAGTGTAACTGAACGGCATGTCAAAGTCGATTCCATTATTAGTTTGAATTTGTGCTGTAAGAGGGATAATTTATAGGTTATATAGGTTTGAAGGTTATGGCCTTAAGTAGCTGACCTCATTATTAGCAACTAGGAAGCACTTCTCACGTCCTTCTGGTGTAGGATAGTACAGGAAACAGAGTGGAATCGCAGTTTCCTCGATTTTCTTCCGACGCTTTAATGGTTTCTCTCTGTTGGTTATGTTAATATTGATTTGGTTCAAATCATCTATATACTAATATACTTACATGTCAGCTTTTTCTAAACTGTATTCCACCAGGTACTGATCTTTGGCAATGGAGTACAGACGAGGGACCTCAAAGTCAAGGAACAACATGTCGGTGAGAGAATCAGTATGTCCCCGGAACTTCATGTACATGGTCCAGTTGGGGTCTTGGTAATGAATTACATGCATTGTTTTACCAGAATCCTGCGGGATTACATTCAAAAAATGATAATGATGTAGCTACACTTCTAAGGTGGGTTAGGTTTGTTTTTGGTCCCTTCCAGAAGCTAAAATTAGCCTTGGAATGCCGAAAATAGATTCCAACATGTCTGATAGATAGCGCTGTGACCTTTAGTAGGTCATCAGGTACAGTGTTCCCTCTAATATTACTAAAACTCACACAAAACGCAAGAAATTGATTGTTTTCCGAAAACGCCAATCGATCAATATTGGTAGAAGAGAACTTGTATCGTTGACCTGTCAAGGGCACAAGTGAGGGACTCAGGAAAATCAGCTCTCCATTAGTACGGGACACAACCAAATGAATGTCTAGTAATTAATTGCAATCAGAATCTATGCAGATATAGATAATATAATCTTACCCAGATTCGACACCAAAATACTACTGTTACAAACAACATTCTCCTCATTTTCAGGGACAACTCTACGTCTCCGTTTGCGTACCATAACGGTTGTCGTTATTACACAAGAGAGGGTCTCGTAGTCGAAGAGGGTGAGCCGTCCACTTACATAGGCGACAAACAGCATGGACCTCGTTCTGGAGACGCACAGCGACGCTACTGCCGAATCGGCAATGGAGAAGAAAGGCGTGTACGTGTTCTTGGCTATATCGGCGTGGAAACACCTTCCATCTCGACAGGCTGTTGGTATTTCATTGTTTTACGTCGATATTTACTGATTGTAGCGGTTTCTACATTACCTACTATAAAATCTCTGACGATGAATTCACGTCCTGTCAACGATGCGCGCGTACGTACACCTTGTTTCACTATTGTGTCGTAATCCAGTGTACGGTCTTGTTTTATCTTTCTGTCCATGACTTTGTTAAAGTTTATTACTGTATCAGACGGGGCTGGAGGAATTTATGTGGGGTTTCATTATTATCAATTTGATTTACTCAGTTTGGAGAGAATATTTACCCATTTTAACAGTGAATCGTGCCCGGTTAATGTTCCGAATTGGGGTTAGACTGAAGCTAAACATGCGAACCGGTGGCAATTCAGTGTCAATCCAATAGAGGAGGAGGATGTTTGTATCGAAGAATTTGAGAGATCCTTTTTCCTCCAAAATGCAGATAATACTGAAAAAACGCGAATTAGGAGTGGTCCAATAAGTATTTAGCCTCACAATGGGTTAGAATTGCATTGTTATTTTTGTGGATACTCTGAAAAGACCACAGTTAAAATTTGAGCTAATTCGGATGTATTGTAAGTTGGAAGTTTGTAAGGTGGCGAAGGCGCCGGGTAAATTCCATTGCTTTCTATGGCGTAACGCGGTCATTCTGACTTTAAAAGACTGTCAAAACCAAACTACAAGTTCGAATCAGTTCAAATTTTGGCTGTGCCTTTCTAAAAGTGTCTACAATACAATAAAATGACAAATAAATGTATATACTTATCACAACACTGCATAGCCAATATAGGACCACGTGAAACCCTAATTTTCTTCACGTAAATCTTATTAGTAGTTAGCGGATGTTCACGAATATTCTCCGAATACAAAACATTACCAAAAATGGCGATGTGGCCTCGGATTGTGCTTGCATACAGCTCATGTTTGTTAGTCGCCATTGCACAATCGGAGAGTGAATGCAAGCTTTTCGCTATCTTCACATTGAAGCTCTCGTCAATCTCGTTCAATTCTTCATTCTTATTATATTATTATAAGTAAATTTCATGTATAAAAGCTTCAAATGTTAGAAATTAGTACATACCCAATGTGCTAGGAATAAGATGCGTTCAAAGCCAATCATGACGTAATTCTGGTCGTTGGGATGGAATACAATTCGTAGAGGGTTGCCTATATAGTGGTTGCTTATCGACTGTACAACTAATGTTTGTTTGTAGGTTAGGTTATGGATATAGAAGGAAGTATTTGTATTTACAGTCAGCTGTGGCTCCGCCGAATGTCCACTTCCACACCCTGACCAGCGGCGCATTGAGAAAGTGCACTGAGTAAAACATTCGAGCATCGGGAGTCATTCCCAATAAAATGGAACCACAGTCATCGGGGGCGTTCTCCAAAATTAATAGTTGCTTACTACAGATTAGATTAGGTTAATCTATTGAGATGCCATTGGAAGTTATCGTTACCATTTAATCGTGTCTGTTACAATGATTTTGCTGTTGTAGCCACGCCCACCCGTCACCATCCATTGGCCCGTACTATCCACACTACCGGCCTTCACGGGTTTAATCTGTTCAAGATTCATTAGACGTAAACCATCAAATATTACAGGTTATGTTGATAGTCTTACATGGCCATGCACATAACGCATCTGATTGGTCGCGTAGTTAAACAAGTTGCCTTTGTGCGCAGTCGCAGTGTAAAACTCCTTGCGATCATTCTTCGATAGGTTAAGTAAGATTGACTGCGTCGTGAAGCCCAGACTCCAGGTTATCTTCTGGAAATTATGTACAATTAGAGGCGGAGCTTAACAATGGGCGTGACATACGAATGGGACGATAGCCGCCTGATCCTCCTCATTGCCGGTAGGCGTGAAGCGCGAATCATCACTCGAGGACCCCTGGACGTCATGACACACGTAACTACGATGCGCGAGCTCCTCGTACAGGCGCTGAGAGGGTGACGGGGAGAGCGAGCTGGCAGGGGAAGCCTCGCCCTCGGCGGCCTCATAGCGGCTCCAGAGGGAGGCGTCCGTCTGCGACACAAGGCGCGGGCACGTGCAGATGTAGTCATCCGGACTGTCACCCTCGTAGTCGTCGAAGGACTCGGCCGCGCCGAAGAAGTCACTGCTACTGGCGGCATGTCCCGGATGCGCGGTGGTGCTGGTCGTAGTGGGCGGGGCCGCGGTCGCTGACGAGGACGTAGGCCGTAGGGTGACCGATTCGGCGTCATTATCCTCGCCATAGTCGATGAGCACCTGCTTGAAGTCGCTGTAGATGGATGATGGAGGGTTTGTATCAACGCCGTCCTCCATAAAATGCAACTGGGTAAATTGGGTGTATAGGGGCAATGTATGGGTTTATAATGAATGGAAAGTCAAATGCTGACGTGGTACATTTGACTCGTGATAATGACTGTTGGGTTGCCATAGAGGTAGGGACAAAACAAAAATTATTATGTACTAGATATTATAAATTCTTCATCTTCATGCCTCAATTCCTTGATCTTCATCTTCTTCTTCCTAAATGTTCAGCTTCTATTACTACATCTTCTGCTTCCTTAATTTTCTTCGTACTTCATCTTCGTCAACTTCAACTACTTCTTCCGTAATCTTCAACTATGTCATCCTTAATTTCCATCAACGGTGCCTTTTAGGCAAATATTACCTTTGTTATCCGTAACAGTGTTGAGAATCGAGGCGTCTTATCAGCGTCCTGGTGGTCATATTGTCATATGTAATGGAAGATAGTATTGGGTATTTGATGGGACCTCATTTGTGGAAGGCAGCCTACATTCTTTGGTTGACCTAGGTCTAGATGCCAACATAGCCTCCATAGATGCAGTACAAAACTGGGGGAGCAATGGTAAGACTTATTTCAATCGCGGGCACATATTTTGGAGGTATGATGAGGAGAAAAAAAGGATGGATGAAGGGTATCCAATGAAGATGGACAGATGGCGAGGGGTTCCTGATAATTTGGATGCGGCTACTACTTGGAAAGGTACTAAAATAACCTAATTCACCTAATTTAACCTAAATATTGATATTGATATATAGGGACAACTTATTTCTTTAAATCACGTTGTCATTGGAAATTTGACAATGACTGGAAGGACATCTCCTCTCCCAACGCCTCAAACTTGGTTTAATTGTCCTAAGGAGGAGCAGGAGCATTGTGTACCGTCTTCAAATCGATATCCTTGGGAATAGATATGAAAATAACAATATACTAGAGTTTATTTTAAGCATAGAAAACTTTTTTAAACTTAATAAGGAATTTTCTCGCCGTCATATTGATAGAATCCGTCATTATGTCCCTCGTTAAGACAGTAAATGAATTCGATTAATGCTGAAGCACTTTGCTCAACGTCCAATGGGGCTTTAGACCCCCCATTTCGATCCGTACCCATCCCGGATGAAGAGCAACAGCCATGATGCCTTCGTCCTTTAGATCCAGTTTCATAGTGGCTGTGGCTTGGTTCAGAGCTGATTTGGAACATCTGTACGGATATAATCCGCCATCTTGGTTGTTCTGAATTGATCCTAGTAGTAACAACATGTAGATAATAGCGGCGCGTTGGACGCCTAACAGCAATGAGTTGTTTTTCGTAGCTGCTTATATCAAAAACGGATGTGGGGTCATCCTCATCTTCCTTCATATTTATGTTCTTTCTGCTTAATCTGCATCTTACTTGAAATTCATTTTTTAATTCCTTAATCTCCATCTTTTTCTTCCCTCATCTTTTGCTTTCTACATCTTTTTTCTTTTTCTGTAGATAATAATCGAATATTTCTTCATCTTCATCTTCTTACTCCATCTTCGTCAAATTCTTTCCCTAATTTTTCATCTTCTTCTTCCGTAATCTTCAACTTTATCATCCTTAATATGCATCATCTTCCTCCTTCATCTTCAGCTTCTTCTTACTTTCTTATTTCATCTGCATGATGTTCTTCATCTTCTACTTTGACTTGATAATCCTCTTCCTCTTCATCATCCTCTACCGTCATTATCTATATCATCTTCTAAATCGTTGTCATTCTCAACATCATCATCACCTTCTTCTGTGAATTTATACGTAATTTACCAAGACCCCAATCATGAGTGACATTAACGATTCCAAATGATAATTCGTTGATTTCATGTCAAAATTCCCAGCGTCGAATCATCTCTTGAACCGGTTTTCTCAACGGTTTTATTCATTAGTACATATAGCAAATCTCAGATGTTAACTCGCCAGTCAATCCAACATCTTCCGACAACTCGTTGCTCAATATACTATAACTTTATTCATTAACCTAAGGACATAATTTCACGCAAATTATATTTGTTAAAGTTGTTGAAGTTATAGCTTTTTGTAATGCGTAATTATCCATTCGCGGTCGCGCATTGTCTCATTGTCTCACAAAAGCGAAAAAAGTGCGTGTGCGCCGGCCAATCAATAGACTAGAAATGAATTAAATGAATGAATTAAGACATTTTCAATCGATTCGGTTTACCTTACTTGCGTTTTTACTGTCGGCTACCTTGTAAGTAAACAACTCGTAAGTTGCGCTTGCACAAATGCGGAAAAGTGAATTAAACATCAGATAATCCAGAGTCGAATGATCACGGTCCAGTATCCCCTTAAATTTGTTTAATATAAATTTGAAATAAAGAAGAAACAATGAAATTATTAATATTTGCAAGTTTTTTCATGGTGCAACAGTTCACAATTATATTCAGTGCACCAATGAAAAGTATCCAAACGATTCCAACTGTTGAAACGGTTAGTAACTTCCTTCTAAATAATATATAAGTAATATTTATGTTAAATTATGTTATAGTTTGATTTTATGCGTCAATATGGCTACATCCCAGATGATGGCGACAATTCAGCTGCTTTATACACAGAAGACGGATTGGAGGTTGTCATAAAAGAGATCCAAAAGTTTGGGGCTATTGAACAAACTGGAAAATTAGATAATCAAACATTAGCTGTAACTTCACATCCATTACTATCTAGAAATGCCAATATAACCACGTTTTATTAATGAAATACTGACATTAAGTCTTTTAGTTAATGAAACAACCACGATGTGGCGTTGCTGATGTCCTCCGTCATAAATCCAATGGCACACGAGCTAAACGATTTGTCCTTGGACCTCGAGGTTGGAATAAAAGAAGTTTAA
The DNA here is from genome assembly GCA_025400035.1 of Tetradonia laticeps. Lineage (NCBI taxonomy): Eukaryota > Metazoa > Arthropoda > Insecta > Coleoptera > Staphylinidae > Tetradonia > Tetradonia laticeps. The sequence continues at coordinate 11,164 of JAODVP010089819.1, forward strand.
CTTTTTTGTAAGTACATATCTACTATCTATCCCTACGTGAATCAAATATTATTCAAAATTTAGTATTGCCAATTGGTCAGGAAAACTCTCGGAAGAAATCGTAGCCAAATACATAACCTTAGGTTTGGAGACTTGGGGACGATATGCAAATCTTCAATTCACACGAGTTTTCAGTCCCGAGGCTGATATTATTGTTGCATTTGGAAGGGGACATCATGGAGATCCGTAAGTTCATTTTATTATGAATTTCGAGGTTAGAACAGATTACAATTGGTTATTTATATAGATATCCCTTTGACGGTCCTGGAAATGTCCTTGCACATGCGTTCTTCCCATATGAATACCAACATTTTGGTGGGGATATCCATTTTGATGATGATGAAGCGTGGACTGTAGATGAAAATTCTAATCATGGTAAATACAAGATACTAACCTGAATAGGAATATTAGTAGTGTTTATTTCTGTTTTTGGGGGAATTGGAGGCACTAATTTCTTCCAAGTGGCGATCCATGAATTGGGGCACTCTTTGGGGCTCTCCCATTCACCAGTTCGCTCATCTGTCATGTTTGCTTACTATACCGGAAGTGGGCCACAGACTTTGGATTACGATGATATTTTGGGGATGTATGAGCTTTACAGTAGGTTTTCTTAGGCTATTCATATTAATATAGGTTCACATAACCTCAAAAATTAATACTTTGTAGGTTATGTCAAACTAGGTTAATATGATTTCATAAGGTTAAACAAGTAACTTGAAATTTACTGTTTATCAGTCAAACGACGTTTAGAGAGTGATTGGTCCACTTCCGAACCCCCAAGCTCAACAATTACATCTTCACCTGTTACAAGTGATGACCCATCATCCACGACTGACTTTTCTACGGAAATATCTACTTCCCCATCTACTGTTTCTTATCATGGAGACTCTGAAACTGTCGATGTGCATAAAACCCACGACCCTACACATTACATTCCACCTACATATCCAACTTATGGTTCCTACCCCACTCGTCGAACAACAAGTAGACGTACAACACCCCCACGTCCAGATATCTGCGAAGGTAACTACGACGCAGTTGCATCACTACGCGGAGAATTGTTTATATTCAAAGGGCAATACCTCTGGAGACTTCGGAAGGAGTATGCTCTAATCCCTGGATATCCGGTGCCTTTCAGACAAATGTTTCCTTTGTTACCCGAGACAGTTTTGAGAATTGACGCCGCTTACCAGCGTCCTGATGGACATATTGTCTTATTCAGTGGAAGACAGTATTGGGTGTTTGATGGGACCTCATTCGTGGAAGGCAGCCCACATTCTTTGGTTGACCTAGGTCTAGATGCCAACATGGAGGCTATAGATGCAGTACAGAACTGGGGGAGGAATGGTAAGACCTATTTCTATCGCGGCCACATGTTTTGGAGGTATGATGAGGAGAAAAAAAGGATGGATGAAGGGTATCCGATGAAGATGGACAGATGGCGAGGGGTTCCTGATAATTTGGATGCGGCTACTACTTGGAAAGGTACTAAAATAACCTAATTCACCTAATTTAACCTAAATATTGATATTGATATATAGGGACAACTTATTTCTTTAAATCACGTTGTCATTGGAAATTTGACAATGACTGGATTATAACTACAAGGACATCGCCTCTCCCAACACCTCAAACTTGGTTTAATTGTCCTAAGGAGGAGCAGGAGCATTGTGTACCGTCTT